>JASANB010005521.1:0-71952 GCA_030248155.1 Sabatieria punctata
GCGCGAGCCCAAGTCCCACATACAGTATAGATAAAAAAAATGTCCCATCGCTTTTTCGGCCTTCACTCAAACAGCCTGGGTTCTCAGTCACTTCTTTTTACCGATTTGGCTCAAATTTTCAGCACAAATTAACATGGTTGGCTAAATCATTCTGCAAGTTTAGTGCCAAAATTCCAACCCATACTGGTTTAAAGACCCCGAAAGCTAGGAATGAGGGGGTCACACAAATTTTTTTTTTTTTCGGTAATACAAGGAGTACAGTCCTGAAACTTGCAGGAATGATTGGTGTTGCTATTGGTCATAACATACTAAGCGGGCAGCCCAGCTCGGGGCACTAAAATGGGGGAATTTCAAAAACATGAGTGAAAAATCCCATAGTTAGAAAATCTACCTTCTAGAATCAAAGCACTGAATCTGTTGTTAATCAACATAGATTGTAGCAGGAAGTTCGACAAATAAATGAACCTGATATTTAAGCTCTGTTCCACACCATAGTAACCATCCCTGCAGCGTTTTTTGAAAATTGAAAATCTTTAGAATCGTCATTTTGCCGGTTTTACGAAGAAAAGTCATATTTCGTCATGTTTTTGAAATTCCCCCATTTTAGTGCCCTTTGAGCTACAGGGCTGCCCGCTTAGTATGTTATGCCCAATAGCAACACCAATCATTCCTGCAAGTTTCAGGACTGTACTCCTTGTATTACCGAAAAAACTTAAATTTGCGTGGACCACCCTCATTCCTAGTTTTCGGGTCATAAAACCAGTATGAGTGGGAATTTTGGCACCACACTTGCAGAATATTTAGCCAACCATGTTGTTAATTTTTGCTGAAAATTTGAGCCAAATCGGTAAAGAAGTGACTGAGAACGAATCGTTTGAGTGAAGGCCGAAAAAGCGATGGGACATTTTTTTTTATCTATACTGTATAAAGGGGAGCGCGAGCGCGTCGCCCTAGTACGGAGAGGGCGGCCCCAAAAGCTAACCTAACTACGGGGCCGTCCCAAAAACTAAGAGGGCGAGCGCTGGCGCGCTCCCCTCGATTTATGCCTTAGAATGAGTGAATGTGTGATCAATCCATTGTTGTGTGTATTTGTGTATTTTTACTGTGCGGTCCTCTCTTTTGCAGTGTGTTGTGTTTGACCAGTAAACCCACCTTTCTTTCTCTTCAACGATTACGCCAACGATTACGGCACAGAAAAATCAATTCTGAGCTCAGAATGTTTTTTAAACACGTTTTTGAAGGATAATTTTGCGAAATTTTCTCGCCCTTGTTGGGCAGCGGCCCAACCAGGCAACTTCAAAATTTTACACCCCCTTTGCAAAATCCTGGGTACGCCACCGAGTGTTGCTACTGATTTTAGATACATACAAAATGGGCAAATAACTGTTTTATTACGAGAACGTACATTACCATTGAACTGCACACTGACAAGAGACAACAAGAATGATTGCTCCATCTAATTTTCATTCGATGATAACCTTTGGTACGAAGCTTTCAATAATTAACCACTGAAGATACGCTGAGAAGGCGTAACTCCATCCAATCACGCACAGCAACCACAACGACGCCGCACCACCATACAAAAGAACTGGCAGTGGATGTTTCTGATCGATTCAATCGATCCAATGAATCGCGCGCGAACAAATTGCCACTTGTCACAGATACCGAATGATTGATCCATACATTGCAAGCACGACATAACAAACACTTAAGAGAACAGGTGAACAACAATGCGATGCTCAATAATTAACAAACATAGTAGAACAAGGCTGGCAAGAAAACAACAGAAAAACGAAAGAACATGAGACACCTTGGTATAGCTCTACAAAATACTCTTCCAATCGCTGTAGTTAAAACTCTAGTCGTGACTAAACGAAATCCTTGCGCCCGTTAGACTGGGCATGTCTTGGTAGCGACCGTAGCCTCTGACTCGCACTACTCACTCCCGACGGCCTCAGCGGCGCTGACGGCTGCGCGTCGTCTGAAACACCACTTCCTACTGTACATACTGGCGGCTGGTCTGGGGAACGTCTAGGGGTTTCCGTCAATAGAGAGTCCAGGGCAGACATGGGATAGCATTTCGGCTGGCGGGGTAGAATTTTCAATTGCTGAGGGGAGCTGAGGGGGGTAGGAGCGCCTGAGGGGGTGGTAAGCAAAAAAAGTCTGATTTTTGGCCAAAATCAAGTTTTTGGGCTTATTTTTCATTAAAATAAGCTAAAATAAGCCATTCTGAGCTCATTTACACCTAATCCAGGCATATTTTTATTATACATAATTTTCTATACAGAAATCTTACAAAAAATTCCTGAGGGGGGTAGCGGCCGGCTGAGGGGGTAGGTCAGAGCCTGAGGGGGCCAACCCCCCTTTGTCCATGTCTGGTCCAGGGGGCTTCGCCAAGGGAGGGGTCCATGAATAGCTCGAAAACGCCTCGAAATGCGTTTTAGCGCGTTTTGTTGAATAATAAAATCTCGACATTAAGCGTTCAAATTGCGTTTAAGACCTGAAGCAAACACAAAATAACAAAAGACTTCTAAAACACCGATTCGTCCGAAATATTAGCAGTGGAAACGCCAAATTCGGTTCCCAAGGGATTTTAAATTAAAAATTAGTGATTTCAGAGTCAGTTTGTTAGTATTGGAGCAGCTACTAGTACGGTATCTGTATTTTGGGGTCGGGGGTCCCTAAACTGTTTCCGGGGGTGGCCTTTCTAGCTAGGGGCAAACCCCAACCCCCTTAGTGAGGATAAGAATTGAGGGTTTCTGCATGGTGTATTATAATTTCAGCGCAATTGATTGCCGAACACAAAAGTTACAGCAAAACGAAACCGGATACATAAATGGGCCACTCTGTATTTGTGAAGACACTTCATTTCGTGTGTGGGACAGCCTGTCAATCGTACTATATAATACAGTACCAAACTGAAAAGTGCATTTGCATAAACAACATAATATGTACTTGTTGGCGGTGATGGTACAGGTTCGGTTCTGTCTGAGGATCAGGTTGATCATCTGCATAGGAGTGATGAATTTAGCCTGACCTTCTCGTTGAGCGGCCATGTCCCGAGTGACGTAACGGAAATCGATCAACTGAGTCATGTTCTCCGCTATCTCCATCGTCACGTCGCGCGGTCGACGATCGTCCGGAAACTTGTATTGGAAGTGAAATGTCTGCTGAAACACCTTCACTGCATCACATCCATACAGATTCAGAGCAGAAAATCACTCACAGAACTGTTTTCAAGCCGCAGTTTCACTCGAGACAGCAAGAGACTGCCACCGTCATAGGCCAGGTTGTTCACGTCGCCCTCGTACAGTTGCCCATTCTCTGACATGAAATGCCAGAAGAGACGGAAAGACAACGCTCTACAGTAAAGAAGACATTAGGTACCGACCGAAGATCGGAGGGCAGTGAGAGACTTACTGCATGGCGCGGTTCTTAGGCGCTTCGGCTTTGACGGTCGACAGATCTCTGGTCATGGCGATGTTGACGTGGTAGCGGTGACACTTCAGCTCCGTTATCTCTTTTCCTCAAGGGCTCGTTTTAAACTCTTCTCGTAACGGGTATAGACTAGACGCCATTGCGCGCTTCGCGCGCATAAGAAAGTTGATTGTGATACAGGCGTATGTAATGTGATAGATCCACTTATAAATGTTTTTGGGTTCCTACGTAGTCCAGCTACATTAAGAGTGGCCACAGTAAGCACTTCCATTAGTGTTTTGACAGTTTAGACACAGAACTACTACTATCTTCTTCTGTAAGCCCTCGCTTCATGCCTCCTTTCTTAGCATCTCTAGCAGCTTTCGCCTCAGCTGGATAGTCAGTCATCAGTCTCCTCCATAGGTGAGTGAGCAGGTCACCGAAAACGTTGAGACCAGTCCACTGTTCTGGAATGTTGTTCTTGGGGTCTCCAAGTCTAAAGCCGCTACCCCAGAGCTGGTCTGAGCAAGCTTCTACAAGCCTGGTACCACAGGTCGTGAACAGCTGATGTTGTTCGTCGTGCAGTTCTGGATTCTGCCGATACTTTGTTTCATTGGCCTCCTCTAGCTGCTTTTCAGCAAACTCGTACCAGTGCTGAGTGTTGTGTGGCCAACGAATCTGCTCCCCTAGTCTCTTTACAGCAGCTGCATCTTCTGTTTCTTTCATCTGTCTAACCACTTTCTGGGTGCCACACTTTCTAGCCTTTTGCACAAAGAGGTACTGTTCAGTGGAGCTGTAAGTCTCTCCATCAACAGTAAACTTGCAAGGATGGTGGTTGGAGAAGACGAATTTCTTAGTGAAGAAGATGGTCACATTGGCACCATACTCTGTGTGCAAACGGTCCTTAAGCTGTTGCTTTTCTGGAGGCAGCGTCACTGCTGTACTCCTAGCTACTTTGCTGTAGCTTCCTTTCGGTAGCCTTTGAGTTTCTGTGTGCTCCACCACCTGCTCTGTGGCCTCTTGTTCAGGGACTTCATCGATCATAACTGTGACCACATCGTCAGTGGTCTCTGCCTCTGGAGGTGGGCAGTGTTGGCTATCGTGCCCCTTCTGGAAGCACTTCTTGCACCACCATTGCATGCCCCAGTACCAGATGTTTGTTTATCTTTCTCCTTTTGACCATTGTTGACTGATACCAGGCGAACCCTGGTATTTCTAGTTCTCTGGGGGCCTCTGCTTGCACTGATCTGCCTGTGGTGCAAATCGTTGTGTTGGGATAACTCAGCCAGCGAAACTCTCCAGCAGGCTTGACTCCCTTCTCCTTTAGCCAGTCAGCTATGTTGACCTCAGTCTCATACACTGGGATGCCATACAGGCAGAGCACCAGTGTTTTCGTTGAGCAAAGTTCAAAGGGCAGTTCAGGTTGAAAGAGTTGTTCATTGATGCACAATTGTTTCTCTAGTACAGTGTCTCTAGCTGCCTTGCTGGCATAGCTCAGTTTCAGTGCATTACGCACTCTGTAAAGAAACTGAGGGTGCAGGTCAGGAGTGTTTTCTAGTCCAATAGACTGTGCAACAGCCGCGATGGACAGACCATCGATGCTGCTTCTAGCTGTATTGATGTACAGTGTTCTCTCCTTTATGCTTGAGATCGCATTCTCAGAGGCATCTTGTTCATCTTGTACGTGTCCTTGTTCTTGCAGTTGCTCTGCAGTGCTCTCGAGCGCCATCGAATCAGCTCCAGTCACAGAAGCCTTAAAAAAGGCGTGTAGGAGCAAAACGAACTCTGCAGCTCAGTGTTGCACTGTTGCCTGAGGTGTTGATGGGGATCTTTGGCGCGAGCAACCTCTCATACTCCAGGCGATCCACTGTGCCTGCCAAGTATACCCCACAGGGGACCCTGGCCCAAAAAGTATAATGCTGTGGTAGCGTGTGGGTAACAGTGCTTCACAACAAGTTACTCTTGGGTAAAAACCATTGAATTGTACGCTGCCCTGTGTCAACACTGAATATGATACACCTGCCGAACTGGTTATCCACGTCGCCAACTGCCATGCGCGTGTAATCTTGTACGTGTCCTTGTTCTTGCAGTTGCTCTCGAGCGCCATCGAATCAGCTCCAGTCACAGAAGCCTAAAAAAAGGCGTGTAGGAGCGAAACGAACTCTGCAGCTCAGTGTTGCCTGAGGTGTTGATGGGGATCTGCAGTGCTCTCAAGCGCCATCGAATCAGCTCCAGTCACAGAAGCCTCAAAAAGGCGTGTAGGAGCGAAACGAACTCTGCAGCTCAGTGTTGCCTGAGGTGTTGATGGGGATCTGCAGTGCTCTCAAGCGCCATCGAATCAGCTCCAGTCACAGAAGCCTCAAAAAGGCGTGTAGGAGCGAAACGAACTCTGCAGCTCAGTGTTGCCTGAGGTGTTGATGGGGATCTGCAGTGCTCTCAAGCGCCATCGAATCAGCTCCAGTCACAGAAGTCTCAAAAAGGCGTGTAGGAGCGAAACGAACTCTGCAGCTCAGTGTTGCCTGAGGTGTTGATGGGGATCTGCAGTGCTCTCGAGCGCCATCGAATCAGCTCCAGTCACAGAAGTCTCAAAAAGGCGTGTAGGAGCGAAACGAACTCTGCAGCTCAGTGTTGCCTGAGGTGTTGATGGGGATCTGCAGTGCTCTCAAGCGCCATCGAATCAGCTCCAGTCACAGAAGTCTCAAAAAGGCGTGTAGGAGCGAAACGAACTCTGCAGCTCAGTGTTGCCTGAGGTGTTGATGGGGATCTGCAGTGCTCTCGAGCGCCATCGAATCAGCTCCAGTCACAGAAGCCTCAAAAAAGGCGTGTAGGAGCAAAACGAACTCTGCAGCTCAGTGCTGCCTGAGGTGTTGATGGGGATCTTCGGCGCGAGCAACCTCGCATACTCCAGGCGATCCACTGTGCCTGCCAAGTATACCTCACAGGGGACCTGATATGTTCAGCATGTCTGCATGTGTGCATATCCAAGTCTTGTCTAGTACGTGCATACGTAGGTCGGCGCGCGGCTGTGATAATTTGTCTGGTTTGGCCGCTGAGCCAACTATCGATCGCTTTTGCCCAGACATACACCCTAGTGCAACGGTGTGTGTGTCTGGCCGTGTGTCTAGCGTGTTGAGCGGCAAGGCCTGGCGCAGTGTTTAAATCACTCACTTCTTCTCGCTGCGCACCTGCCTTGCGGTTCGGCCAGTTTTCTCTCCACTTTGTGCGCGTGTCTATTAGCCAGTATTTTAGTGTGGCTGGCAAGTAAAAGTCTGCTCGGTTGTGTTGGCAAGCATCTACTACTGCTGCGTCGGCTGCGACACCGTGAGCGACAGCGCGATAGGAACGGCAGAGGAAGATAAGACGACCAACGACGGAGACAGAATAGTGGCGACCGATGTGCAATTCGACACCCAGCTGGACAGCCACCGCCAACAACAAAGAAAGACCCTCCGGCTGCTGCGCTCAGTGAGTCTGTTTGCTAAACCACCTTCTTTCCATTGAGGACGGACGTGCGTGCGTGTCGTTTGCTCCGGACGGGGAGCGCCGTGTGTGTCGTGTGCAGCGGAGGCCGAGTGACGTGTGTTGCGTTCATTGACGGGGGAGCCTGCCGGACATCTCGTGCGTTGAATCGGGGACGCCTGGTTCGTTGACGACGGATAATCGGGGGCGTCTCGCTCGTTGATGAGGGACCACCTGCTCCGGCACCGCATCGACAAAACTACAGCGCTGCTTTTTCGATCATCCGGAACCGCATCGACAAACTAACGGACTCGCACCAGAAAGGGACCGTGTCTCTCACGGAAGGACTCGAGCATAGCGGCGGTGATAAACAACACCGCATTGTCGACTCAAAAGGAACGCAACGACTCGACTCGTGCATCGCCGCGGTGATAAACAACACCGCATAGTCGACTCAAACGGACCAACCGCAGCGGTGAATAATCACGCCGCCTTGTCGACTCAAACGGACCCGCGCATCTCGGAGGCGGAATCGTGCACCCCGGAGGAGGAATCGCGCATCTCCAGGCTGGACCAAGTGCCCAGTCACTGACTACCGATGGCACAACCCGGACCTAGCAAACTACACCTGCCACCACCGGACCGATACTGGCACCATCCAGGAGAGTCGCCAGTACTGACATGGCCGTTGTGGGAACGACTGTTCACCGATTTCCTCGAAGGAATCGATGAAACCCGACCGGCCGAGGGCAAACTCAGTGATCAGGAAAAACGGAAGTTTCTGACGTCCTACATTGGAGCCGCCGCACTCTCGCAATTCTCCAGCCAGAGGGAATTCGCTAACAACCAGACTACCTACATGGAGTTCCTGGGAGCGGCGAGGAGGATTTTCCACCGTCCAACCAATGCAGTGAGGGCTCACTTCGATTTCCTGCAGAGGACTCAACATTCCGGTGAACCAGTTGGTGACTATCTACGGGAGCTACGCCTGCTGATACAACAATGCAGCTTCCCAGTCACTGACGGTGTCATCACGGAAGGAGACCTGACAGAATACCTGTTGGCCATTCAGTTGGTCAAAGGACTGAGTTGCCGGGATACGCAGGAGAAGTTGCTAAGCCAGAGGGATGTCAACCTGGAGAGATTCGCGGAGGTCGCGCAAGCAGATGAGACGGCGCGCCAGGATGCTGCCAAATTGACAGGAAGTCGACCTGCGCAGATCGGTGCGGCCAGTCAGGGAAGGAATCAGCGTGGAGGATGGAGAGGACAGAGAGGAGGCAAAGGACGCCCCTACCAGCCCGCCGCCGCGCCCAGAGGGAATTCCAACCCATCTGCCGGGAGGAAGTCGAGTGCAGCCGATGCCTGCACAGCTTGTGGCAGACATGGCCACAGAGCTAACGCCGAATCGTGCCAAGCGAAGGGACAGGAGTGCCACAAATGCAAAAAAGTGGGCCACTTCGCTAAGACGTGCCGGTCAGGAGGATCCAGCAACAAAAACCGGGCCATTCGAGTGAGGGACATCACCAATGGCAGAGGAGCCTACATTCGTGGTCTACAACAACCAGTACACTGTCAGGTGCTGATCACACCGGATAAGGACCAGAAGGGTCGTGCGCTGAGGATGTTGGTGGACACCGGCTCAGACGTTACTGGAATCACGGAATCCGAGTGGCGTAAGTGCTTTGGACGGACCGCAGTCAAGCCAGCCAGGAGACTCGCGAATTTCGACAACTCTACTATCGCTACCCGAGGACAATTCAGGGCGCAGTTATCGTTAGCAGGACGGTCAGTGACAGTGCCAGTGTATGTGTTTGGCAACACATGCAACAATACACTGGGCATGGATGCGCTGCGTGCACTGGGAGGAGTGCGAATCGACTTGGATTCGAATAGCACCACTATCAAGGAGGACCCCAGATGCGCAACTGTGCAGAAACCTGACTTGGGAGCAGCCAGTCGAGTGATGAGGGAACAGCAGACGCCCAGTACGCTTCAAAATTCGCAGCCAGATGCGCTGGAGACCTGGAGGACGGCCGGACTGCTGCCACTGCTGGAGGAGTTGTCTAACCTGACGAAAAAGGAAGTCGGCACCTACCCAGATTTCAAACACAGGATTCGGCTCAAACCAGGCGCAAGGACGCCACCCAGACAGCCTGTGAGATCGATCCCAGTGCGCTTTGAGGAGAGAGCCAAAGAAGCCGTCGAGCTGATGGAACGCCAAGGTATCTGGGAGCGAGTTGAGCATGCCGATCGAGTACACGGCATGGTGGTCGTGGAGAAACCAGACGACCCCGGATCAGTCAGGATAACAAGCGATTTGAGTCCGCTCAACAAGGACATCGATCCAGTGCTGTACCCGCTGCCCAACATCCAGGATTTGCTGTATAACAGACTCAGTCAGGCGGAGGTCTTCAGCAAAATCGATCTGCTGAAGGGATACTTCAACGCAGAACTGGATGAGGACAGCCAGCTGCTCACAACGACTGCCACTCCATGGGGGTACTATGCTTACAAGAAACTCCCGATGGGACTGAGGGACAGTGCAGCAGTGTTCCAGAAACTGGTACACGAAACGCTGGAAGGTGTGCCAGGGTGTCAGCCATACATCGATGACATTTTGGTGTATGGAGCGAATCGAAAGGAGCACGATGACAGCCTGAAACGGGTGCTACAACGCTTAAATGAGAAGAATCTTCGCCTCAACCTAAGGAAGTGTGTCGTTGCTCAACCATCAGTGAAGTTCTTGGGCCATGTGATCTGCAAAGGATGTGTCAGGCCGGATCCCGACAAACTGGAGAGTCTGAGGCAGCTGGCACCACCCAAAAACGTCAAGGACGTGCAGAGTTTCCTAGGAGCCGTCAACTACTTAAGCAAGTTCGTGCCCTCACTGTGCGACAAGCTGGAGCCAATTCGAGCACTCACACGGGCTAACACGAAGTTCGTGTGGGGTCGGGAGACTCAGGAGGCGTTCGAACGAGTGAAACAGTTGCTTGGCGGACCGAAGGGGCTGCGCCTTAAGATGTTTCATCCCTTAAAGCAGACCTTTGTCACTACCGACGCATCCGGTTATGGCATTGGTGGGATGCTGTCTCAGGTGCATCACGGCCAGGAATTCCCAGTCGCGTTTGGACACCATACTCTGGACGCCACCAAGCGAAAGTGGGACACCACCGAAAAGGAGGCCTATGCGGCGATGTTTTTCTGCGAGTATTGGGAGAAATACTTGCTGGGCAGACACTTCACGCTTCGAACTGACCACCAAGCGCTACAAGCACTGCTACATCGACAAACCAACCAACGGAAATCGCAGAAATTCGAACGTTGGGTGCACAGACTCAACGTGTTCGACTACGATGTGCAGTACGTGCCTGGGGACAACAACCACATGGCCGATGTCTTGTCGCGCCTGCAGACCGATCCTGCACCTAGTGGAGTGATTCGTTGCGTCAAGGAGTTGGGATTCTCAGCCGGAAGAATCGCCAAAGCTCTAAGGAACGACCCAGTGCTGAGCAAAGTCAAGCAATACTGCCTGGAGGGTTGGCCAAACAGAGCCAAACTGCCCGGCCAATTTTGCAACTTGCCTTATCACAGGATGAAGGACGAGTTTTCGGTGGAGGACAAAACAGGACTGGTGTTGCGAAACAACAGCCAGATCGTTGTTCCAGGTCCACTCCGAAGAGAACTACTCAGCAAGGCCCACGAGGGACACCCAGGGATCGTTCGCTACAAACGCAAGCTCAGAGAAAGCTACTGGTGGCCGGGGATGGCTACAGAGAGCGAGGAGTTTGTACGCCACTGCAGTGCCTGCCTGGATTCCGCCAAGTCGCAGCCTAAGGTGCCCACGCGAGGAGAACGTCTCTATACACCGGAAGAACCGTGGGTAGAACTGTCAATGGACATCACAGGTCCGTTTGAGACAGCCCCAGCCCACAAGAAGTGCATTGTGGTGTTGCTGGACAACTACTCCAAATATCCGGAAATCCTCTGCACCACTGACACGTCATCTAAAAGAATCATTCAGTGGTTGAAGCAGGTTTTCGCTCGATATGGCAACCCTGCTAGGATTCTCACGGACAATGGACCACAGTTCGTCAGCCTGGAGTTTGAGGAATTCCTACAGGAGAGGGACATTTTCCACCAGAAAGCTCCTGTCTACACACCACAGCAGAACGCATTCGTGGAGGTGTTCAACCGGTACCTAAAACATCACATCCAAACCTTCACCAACGCCCAGGAGTGGGAGGAAGGACTGACGCAAATTCTATGCCATTACCGAGCTACAGCTCAGGAGGGTGAGCGTGAGAGCCCCGCGGAAAAGCTGTTTGGACGGCGGCCGCGCCTCGCCTTTGAAGTTTGCCGTCAGTCACGCCCCAAAAAGGAGGAGAGGGAGGAGGATTTGGAAAGCGCTCGAAAAACGGTTGCTAACAGGACAAATTCGAGCAGGAACACCCAGGAAGGAGTCGAAAAGGAACCACCCTGGCGGCAGATGTACTACAAGGGACAACGCGTTCGGGTTAAGAGGAGCCACACTCCCAAAGGACAGTCGCCTTGGTCCCGGAAGTGCTACATAGTGACGGCCGTTTTGGGCAGATACAACTACCGACTGTCAGACGGTCAGCTGTGGAACGCCAGGAATATGCAGCGTGTGCCGGACCGCCCAGCCAACCCCGAATTAGTGGAGATCGAGACCGGCCAGAGAGAGGTCGAAAACGAGCGCCAGCTAGCAGAGCGTCGCTACCCTCTCCGAGAACGAAGACCAGTAGACCGCTATGGGGACTGGGACTATTCTTAGAAGAAGACGGCCCTTTAAGAAGAAAAGGTGTTGATATGTTCAGCATGCTGCATGTACATATCCAAGTCTTGCTGTACGTACGTGCATACGTAGGTCGGCGCGCTGCTGTGGTGTAATTTGTCTGTTGTCTTGGCCGCTGAGCCAATATTGATTGCTCTTGGCTCAGACACACACCCGGGTGCAACGGTGTGTGTGTGTGGTTTGGCGCGGCCGAATGGCAAGGCCTGGTGCAGTGTTTAAATTCATCACTTTACTCTCCTCGCGCACCTGCCTTGCGGTTCGGTCTGTCTGCGTCTCTAGGACAAGTGTGTTGTGTGGCCAACGCTTTGCTGTTTAGTTGGCAAGTGACGATTCCTTGTGTGCCCTGGCATAAAAGGATCGAGTTGCTGCATCGACTACTACACCGCGACTAGTAGTGCGATAGGAATTGCGACAAGGACCGATCCGGCCGTGGAAGAAACAACACAAGCAGACAACGACACAGTGGCGCAGGTAGAAACGAAACAGAGTGGTTGTGTGTGTGTCATTTGAGAGTGTGTGCGTGTGTGTTGTGTTGTGCAAGACTACTAGTAAAGACCTCCACATCTCCTTTCATTGGTGGACCTAACCTTTTTCTGACGTTTTTTCCCAACCACCCACCCACCACTTGTTGCAGTTTATGGCAATTCCAGTTGAGGGGAAAAGCAACCCAGCCCTAGTAGACACTTGGATGTACACTTGCGGCGCGGAATAATCCGCGTGCCTACACGGTATAGCGACTTGCCATACGTACGACAGGTTAGCCGGCGAAGTGGAGAGGGGGTTGGGGGCATACATGGGCCGGACAAATCCGGAGGGGGGTAGGGGGTTGGAGACCTCGGGGGGGGGGGGTCCCCCCAAAAAAGGCAAAAAAACGCCTATTGTGCCTTAAATAAGCGAAAATTTCCTCCCTCCGGGAGGGGGCTGGGTGGGGGAGGGAGGGGTATGGCCGGCCGAGGGGGAGGGAGAGGTATACCCCCTTACCCCCGGCCCATGTATGGTTGGGGGTCTGGCGCCGGCCGGGGGTCTGAGCCCAAAGTATGTATAGGGAGGGGGTTGGGCACTAAAATCGATCAAAATAGCAAAAAATCCCAATTTTTCGACGAAAAAACGTCATTTGGGCTCAAATACAGCAAAAAAGTTCTGTTTTACAGGCGATTTTGGCAATTTTTGTCTGAAATTGCAAAAAAAATCAAAAGTTACTTTCCAGTAAATTGGAGGGGGGGCCGAAAAATCAGTCGGGGGTCTGGCCTAAGTCTGGTAGGGGGCAGACCCCATCTTGTATACCGAGTTGCTGTTAGCGGGCACCAAAGCAAAATGCAACCTACCCCTTCCATGGCCATTTCCTTTCTGGCGGCCGCCGCTTCCTTCTTCTGTGCGTCTTCGGTCTGTTTGGGTGCGGATCTACGTTGAGACGCTTCTCATTGAGCCGCTTCTCGACCCGCCAAACTGCCTCTGCTGCTGGTCGTTGTAGTGGTGGTTGTTGTGGTGGTGGTGACAGTTGTGGTCGACGTCTCACTCACCTCTCGGGCCACCTCTTCCCCCAATAACTCCGCTAAACATCTTTCTATTGACTTACAGTATGTATCATCAACACTACACTACGCACTCAAGCAGATAATGTTGGTATCTATCTTATTTATTTTGTTTTTATTAGCCGAACTCGTTTGCTGGGTTTTACGTATTGAAAGTTTCTGTCAGTGTCTACTGTAGCATCCGAAAATTTCATTTGAATCATACATGCAACTGGTTTTGCCCTACTCCCTCAGGCCGCTAGCCGCTACTACCCCTCAGAAAATTTTCGAAAAAATTTTATATAGGAAATTATGATAAAAAGCACAGTATGCTTAGATTATGTGTAAATGAGCTCAGAATACCCCGGCCTACCCTACGTACTCCCTAAACAGATGATAGTAGCAAGGTAAGTAGAAAATCAAAATGCTCACCACTGACCGCCCCAGCTCTGGCTTGTTGTTTTTTATCGCCCTTTTTCTCCTCTTCCTTCTTTTCCGGCGCGCCTCTCCTGCGAGTTGGACCGCCTTTCTGAGAACCAGAATCGGCCATGCTGACAAACAAGTTCGTCTATCCTCACACCCTTTCTTTCCAACCGCACACCAAAAGCACAAAACAACAAATGAAGGAGGAGACATGGAAGCCGAGCTGTGCATTGCAGAATCAGCGTAAGACCGCCTACTTGATCGATCAACCAATCAGCGTTTGACAACGAACACCAAATGCCAATAAACATCGATTATAATCATTCCCAGTCAGTGGTGGACGAATTCACGCGGATCATTTCACTCTGTGGGCGGAAAATTCAAACTATACTAAACGATTCTAACTAAACTCTCGATACTATTCAAACGAAACTTTTTATAAACATAAACGATTCTTGTTTTCGAATGACTAGCGAAGTTCGAACGCAGCAATAAAAATGGTGGCCAATCCAGTGAAAATTGGCCTCAAATGTTGAGAACTCATAAAAATTTGGTCTTCCAAATGAGGGAATTTTTCGAGTTTGTAACCTATGAGGCCAATTTTAACTGGATTGGCCACGAGCAATCGTACCATATTCTATACCAAAATGAAGCTTATAAAAATCGCTACAAAGTTATGAAATAAAAAAGCGCCTCTAGGGGGGGTTGCAGCCGAGTTATGGCCCGCCAAAGAGGTAAAAAAAATATTTTTTTCCTCGAAATTCTAAATCCACTAAATATTCCGAAAGCACACTGAAAGTACTCTGGAAACCCAAATTTTCACATCTCAACTCCGTTCATTAAGTCAGAAATTCGATTTGGAAAATTATGTCTATAGTGAAACATGCGAATTTTTCGAGTTCGTGACATTTGAGGCCAATTTTCACTGGATTGGCCACCAGCAATCGTACCATATTCGATACCAAAATGAAGCTTATAAAAAGCACTACAAAGTTATGAAATAAAAAAGCGCCTCTAGGGGGGGGTTGCAGCCGAGTTATGGCCCACCAAAGAGGTCGAAAAAAAATTTTTTTATTCCAAAACAAAATTGGACTGCAGATTCTTAAAGTACTCCAAAAGTTACGCAAGAACCCAAATTTTTATCTTCAAACTCCAGCTGGTAGGTTAGAAATTCGAGTTTGAAATTTTGGTCCCATAGTTAAGCAGGCCGATTTTCAGAAGGCTGTATCTCGGGATTGGAGCGTCAAATCCACTAACCCTTTGGGGCCGAAAGACAACTCGTAAGTATGTATTAGTGCACCAACTTACAGCTCTCTAGCCCAAAGTTTCAATTTTGGGGTCTGAATAGGGCAAAGAGCCAAGACTCGATCAGTTCAGAGACTGACTCTTAAACAACTCTGGGTTAATTTGTAGCAGTTAGCCATACTGTTTATTTCAAAGTAAACACTTTGTGCACTCAGTCAAAGTCATTTTTGACTGACACTTGGTGACTGAAGCTTATAAATCGCTGAAAACGTCAATTTGCCATATCTCAAAAAGTAGTCAAAGAAGTCAAACCGGTGGCCATGGTAGTCAAACGGTTTGACTACAATATAGTCAAATTTGACTACCTTGGTATTGTACTCAAACTAGTGGTAGTCATAGTCATAGTCAAACGGAAATTTTGGTATTGTAACAACACTACTAAATAGGTTTCCGATCCTTTTATGCTCGACTGTACGTAATCCAAAAACTAAGCACCCTGCCACTTTGCGAGGCAAAGTGGAACTTTGCCGAGATTTATTTATTTGTAGAATGCCCCGAGAAGAGAACACAAATAGATTAGTAAAGCAAAGTGGAGCCTAAGAGCTGGCTACGCCGCTTTGAACGGCGGTTCTTAAGAGAATAGCAACACCAAATCTCACCCCATTGCACTGTACAGTACGTATATTTTAAGTGACCTGAAAAGCAGGAAGCCGTTATGTGAAGAAGGTTCACGAATTTTTATTGCTGCGTTCGAACTTCGCTAGTCATTCGAAAACAAGAATCGTTTATGTTTATAAAAAGTTTCGTTTGAATAGTATCGAGAGTTTAGTTAGAATCGTTTAGTATAGTTTGAATTTTCCGCCCACAGAGTGAAATGATCCGCGTGAATTCGTCCACCACTGACTGGGAATGATTATAATCGATGTTTATTGGCATTTGGTGTTCGTTGTCAAACGCTGATTGGTTGATCGATCAAGTAGGCGGTCTTACGCTGATTCTGCAATGCACAGCTCGGCTTCCATGTCTCCTCCTTCATTTGTTGTTTTGTGCTTTTGGTGTGCGGTTGGAAAGAAAGGGTGTGAGGATAGACGAACTTGTTTGTCAGCATGGCCGATTCTGGTTCTCAGAAAGGCGGTCCAACTCGCAGGAGAGGCGCGCCGGAAAAGAAGGAAGAGGAGAAAAAGGGCGATAAAAAACAACAAGCCAGAGCTGGGGCGGTCAGTGGTGAGCATTTTGATTTTCTACTTACCTTGCTACTATCATCTGTTTAGGGAGTACGTAGGGTAGGCCGGGGTATTCTGAGCTCATTTACACATAATCTAAGCATACTGTGCTTTTTATCATAATTTCCTATATAAAATTTTTTCGAAAATTTTCTGAGGGGTAGTAGCGGCTAGCGGCCTGAGGGAGTAGGGCAAAACCAGTTGCATGTATGATTCAAATGAAATTTTCGGATGCTACAGTAGACACTGACAGAAACTTTCAATACGTAAAACCCAGCAAACGAGTTCGGCTAATAAAAACAAAATAAATAAGATAGATACCAACATTATCTGCTTGAGTGCGTAGTGTAGTGTTGATGATACATACTGTAAGTCAATAGAAAGATGTTTAGCGGAGTTATTGGGGGAAGAGGTGGCCCGAGAGGTGAGTGAGACGTCGACCACAACTGTCACCACCACCACAACAACCACCACTACAACGACCAGCAGCAGAGGCAGTTTGGCGCGTCGAGAAGCGGCTCAACGAGAAGCGTCTCAACGTAGATCCGCACCCAAACAGACCGAAGACGCACAGAAGAAGGAAGCGGCGGCCGCCAGAAAGGAAATGGCCATGGAAGGGGTAGGTTGCATTTTGCTTTGGTGCCCGCTAACAGCAACTCGGTATACATGATGGGGTCTGCCCCCTACCAGACTTAGGCCAGACCCCCGACTGATTTTTCGGCCCCCCCTCCAATTTACTGGAAAGTAACTTTTGATTTTTTTTGCAATTTCAGACAAAAATTGCCAAAATCGCCTGTAAAACAGAACTTTTTTGCTGTATTTGAGCCCAAATGACGTTTTTTCGTCGAAAAATTGCGATTTTTTGCTATTTTGATCGATTTTAGTGCCCAACCCCCTCCCTATACATACTTTGGGCTCAGACCCCCGGCCGGCGCCAGACCCCCAACCATACATGGGCCGGGGGGTAAGGGGGTATACCTCTCCCTCCCCCTCGGCCGGCCATACCCCTCCCTCCCCCACCCAGCCCCCTCCCGGAGGGAGGAAATTTTCGCTTATTTAAGGCAAAATAGGCGTTTTTTTGCCTTTTTTCGGGGGACCCCCCCCCCCCCCCGAGGTCTCCAACCCCCTACCCCCCTCCGGATTTGTCCGGCCCATGTATGCCCCCAACCCCCTCTCCACTTCGCCGGCTAACCTGTCGTACGTATGGCAAGTCGCTATACCGTGTAGGCACGCGGATTATTCCGCGCCGCAAGTGTACATCCAAGTGTCTACTAGGGCTGGGTTGCTTTTCCCCTCAACTGGAATTGCCATAAACTGCAACAAGTGGTGGGTGGGTGGTTGGGAAAAAACGTCAGAAAAAGGTTAGGTCCACCAATGAAAGGAGATGTGGAGGTCTTTACTAGTAGTCTTGCACAACACAACACACACGCACACACTCTCAAATGCACACACACACAACCACTCGCTAACTTGGTACTACAAACACTCACACAAACTATCAAATACTCTTCAGTCCGTAGAAGGAGTTAAAAGAAGTAAATACAAAAATTGTAATGGTCGATGAGGGGGTATTACCGGCCGAGGGGTATGGCTGACTGAGGATTTTGTTGGGGTATTCGATTCCCCACCCGGCCCCCCGGCCCATGTATGACGAGGAGCAGGGCGTTTTTGAGGTCGCCGTCATCGACTTTTAACAGAGCTCTGTCGAAGCGGACCGCCAGTGATCTGGTGTTCTTTTGGAAAAAAGTGCTGGCCAGAAATGAGGGACGTTTTTTTAAACTATTGCC
Source organism: Sabatieria punctata (assembly GCA_030248155.1). Lineage (NCBI taxonomy): Eukaryota > Metazoa > Nematoda > Chromadorea > Araeolaimida > Comesomatidae > Sabatieria > Sabatieria punctata. The sequence continues at coordinate 17,879 of JASANB010005521.1, forward strand.
CAAAATTAGTAGAAAACTATGATGTAGTAAAAATGTACAGTGAGCAAAAATCTATATAAGAAGTACACTGAGCAGTTTGTTTTCAGCTGGACAAAATAGCAGTGCGCAAGGGCTACGGAGAGGTCGGACGACCGTTTGAGGTTCTGGCCAACTACTTCGGTCTGCGTTTGCTGGACGAGAAGGGAAAAGAGATAACGGAGCTGAAGTGTCACCGCTACCACGTCAACATCGCCATGACCAGAGATCTGTCGACCGTCAAAGCCGAAGCGCCTAAGAACCGCGCCATGCAGTAAGTCTCTCACTGCCCTCCGATCTTCGGTCGGTACCTAATGTCTTCTTTACTGTAGAGCGTTGTCTTTCCGTCTCTTCTGGCATTTCATGTCAGAGAATGGGCAACTGTACGAGGGCGACGTGAACAACCTGGCCTATGACGGTGGCAGTCTCTTGCTGTCTCGAGTGAAACTGCGGCTTGAAAACAGTTCTGTGAGTGATTTTCTGCTCTGAATCTGTATGGATGTGATGCAGTGAAGGTGTTTCAGCAGACATTTCACTTCCAATACAAGTTTCCGGACGATCGTCGACCGCGCGACGTGACGATGGAGATAGCGGAGAACATGACTCAGTTGATCGATTTCCGTTACGTCACTCGGGACATGGCCGCTCAACGAGAAGGTCAGGCTAAATTCATCACTCCTATGCAGATGATCAACCTGATCCTCAGACAGAACCGAACCTGTACCATCACCGCCAACAAGTACATATTATGTTGTTTATGCAAATGCGCTTTTCAGTTTGGTACTGTATTATATAGTACGATTGACAGGCTGTCCCACACACGAAATGAAGTGTCTTCACAAATACAGAGTGGCCCATTTATGTATCCGGTTTCGTTTTGCTGTAACTTTTGTGTTCGGCAATCAATTGCGCTGAAATTATAATACACCATGCAGAAACCCTCAATTCTTATCCTCAAAATTTTAGCCATCCAACCACTATCCGGGGCAGGGATGCATATTTTTCCGAGAAAACCTCGGCCTGTTTTTTTCAGTTTTTTTTCAAAATCGCGGAAAAAACTCCAGCTCAAGTTCTGAGTATCCTAGCCTGGTTTTATTATTCCTAACGCTTTCTAGCGCCTTCCTGAGTCTTTTCAGAACAGAAATGCACGTCGCGTGCGGGTGACCTGTTACATGTATGTTGCGTACGTAGATATAAATCACGAAACAGGCATGAAACAGTCTATGACAGGCTCCATCAATAAACGCTATATGCAAATTTTCTTACAGCAGTTTGCCTTTTTGTTTTAGATTGCCTAATTCGGTCTTTTCTGTTGTTTTCCTAACAGTTTTGAGTAAGACTGGCCTAACAGTTTTTTCGGAAAAACCGGTTTTTTTTTTTCAGGTAAAAACGAAAGAACACCTCACATCCCTAGTCCAGGGCCACTATGCACTTGCACGTGTCCGCCGTCAAAGTGAACTGTGTAAGTGCATTACCTGTGCTTGAAGAGACAGACTTGACCAAAATTTTGAGCATAAAAATTCTGAGACTTGGTTAGAATTTGAGCCAATTTGATTGACGAACAGAAAAGTTAGAAAACTGCGGATAGATAAATACAGTACGTAGTCGACCGTTGAACTGCTCGACTGCAATAGTGCTTGAAGTGACGGACTTGGCCAAAACTTTGAGACCAACAATTCTGAGGTTGTGTGCAGTTGTCTTAAATTAATTGACAAACAAAACTGTTACAGCAAAATGAAACCCCGGGTAGATAAATGAGCCACCTTGTGATTGCTAAACGAAAAAGTTGTGAAATGCGGTTGTTAAGCTAGAAAGTGTTGCGAACTTGGCGATTTCTGACTTACATGTACTGTTTTGGCTTACAGCTTCTGGCGAAGTTTCTTCGCGTCAGGCGCAGGCATTTTCCACATTCCGCCCAATCCAATGCAGGCGCCCTACTTGGGTCTGGGGTCGTACTTGTGGTGTGGTCTGTTCACCTCTACCAAAGTCGGCGAAGGGTACAAACCACTGATCAACATGGACAGTAAGGCTGCCCTACTGTGACAAGTGATAGTACGTAGTGATTGCAGCTTTGCACGGAGCGTTCTATGGCGCCGCTCAGATCCAAGGACAGCCGTGTGTGCAGGACCGAGCGGAGTTGATGCCGCTGCTCTACTTCATGTGTGCTTTCGTGCACGAGACCAACCCCAGAGCCGGTCTTCGCTCCTCCAACGAATTGAACGCGCAGAGCGTTTTCAGCGATGCTGCCAACCGAATTCTGGAACAAAAGCTGAAAAAGGGTAATTGAACCCTACGTACCATGTTTTTTGTGGACCTCCACTTTTCTAATGGGTATTTTAGGTTTGACCGTTGTGTATTACATGCCTGAGTCGGAGAGCAACCCCTCACCTCCAGGTCGACGAGTCTCCCGTCCCAAATTCGAAAGAACTTTGTCTGCCCGAAGTGCCAGGTACGTGTATAGCTTTGTTCCTTTAATGGTTCACTATTTGGTACACGTGTGAGGTTTTAGATTTGTGTGGTACGAAAGCGGCAACGGTAACGGTAACGGAGAGAGAACCAAGCAGGAGACGTCGGTGGAGGAGTACATGCTGCGCAAGTACAACTACGTGGTCAAACATCCTCTCCTGCCTCTGCTTTCAACCCAAGAGCGACAGCGAGGAGGAGGAGGAAAACGATCGTCCTACTATTTGCTGGAGCGCTGCAAGATTGCTTTTCCACAGAAACAACTGGGACTGTTGGAAGGCGATCAGCAAGCCAAGATGATCAGGGTTTGAGCTGCAGTGATTGCCGTGCAGTACGTACAGTTGGAAATTTTATTTAGGAGTCGGCTCTGCCACCGTCCAGACGTCAGGCTCGTATCCAGGAATTGTTGCAGCAGGCCAAGTTCGGACAAGACAAGTTTTGCCACAAATTCGGTCTCCCCATCAACGACGGAATGGAACGCGTGCGCGCTCGACTGCTGCCGCCGCCAAAGATAAAACATGGCGAAGGACCCAGAAATTTGCTGGTTCGTATACGTAGGTCAGTCGTGTAGAGAGAGAGCAGTTGTGTTGCAGGAGCCGAAGGACGGTGTCTGGAGGTTCCCCTGCAGTTTCTTGTCAGTGGGCAGAAATGGAATGGGCGCTTGGGGCGCTGTTCTCGTGATGACCGGCGGAATGAACGTAGGCGTTGTTGGTCAGCAGGTTCGGTAAGTTCGGCTGTCCGGTACACTACATACCGTAGTACTGCTAAGTCAGGTCGTTCCTGGACAAGTTCTGCCAAGAGATCAGACGGAACATGGGCATAGCGGCGGAGCAGCAACCTGTGTATCTGGGCACGTTGAATGGTCTGCAGGAGGAGGGAGTAGACCAACCAGAGTTGGCCAGTTACATCACCGCCTACATCACTGCTTGCGGAGAGAAAGGACACCGATGGCCGGACGGCACTCCCAAGCCCGGCATTCTCTTCTTCATCATGCAAGCCAAGGACAGCTTCATCTGGGGTTTCCTACTCTATTTACGTACGTATACCTGTCTGCTCCGGTTTCAGGAGAGATCAAACGCATGTGCGAAATTCAGTACGGTGTCGTAAGTCAGTGTCTGTTGGTCAGAACTGTGCAGCAATTCAAACCGATCACAGCGCAGAACATCGCAATGAAAGTGAACGCCAAACTGGGCGGCGACAATTGGCACGCCATACCTGCCTTGCCTTCGTAAGTGAACCGGTGTCTGGTCTGGTCTGACTTGTCACTTTCAGAGTGGAGAAGTTGCTGTCGCCGGACGGTGGTCGCGGTCTGACGATGATCATGGGCGTGGACGTGGGTCACCCACCTCCGTCCGATCGGGACGCGGCATCGGTGGCGGCTGTGGTCGGTTCGATGAATGCAGAGGCCACCATCTACGAGTCGGCCGTTCGTGTGCAGAAGAAGAAGCGAGAGCACATCGTCTACCTGAAACGAGCCACCGAACGTTTGGTTACCGCTTTCTACCGCAGGAACAGGAAATTCCCTGAGAGAGTGATCGTCTTCCGCGATGGCGTCGACGAAGGACAATTTGGAAAGGTAAGTTGACTGTCTCTGTTCTGTTCTCTTCTGTTCTGTTCTGTTCTGTTCGGTGGCTAATCGACTTCATGGTTGAGGTGATGAAGGACGAGGTGGCGTCGTTGCGAGCGGCGTTCGGCAATGTGGGCATGCCACTGAAGGAGGTGGGCAGTGTGAAGGTGACCTACGTGGTGGTGCAGAAACGACACCACACTCGTTTCTTCCCGGTCAACCCGAGAGAGGGAGTGGGCAAGGCGCAGAACATTCCGCCCGGCACCACCGTGGACAGGACGATCGTTCACCCCGACGACTACGACTTCTTCCAGTGCGCCCACTTCGGCATCCAGGGCACCTGCAGACCGGTGCACTACTACGTGGTGCACGACGGTACTCCGATTCTGTCTGTGGCTTTGCATTGCACTCGGATGTGTTTTCAGACTCCGAACTGACGGTCGACGAGCTGCAGAATCTGACGCACACGCTCACCTACAACTTTGCCCGCTGCACTCGCGCTGTGCACGTGCCGGCGCCGGTCTACTACGCCGACCTGATGTGCACTCGCGGACAAGCTTACCTCAAACCGCACCTGTACTACAGTACATCTGTATTAGTTGTCTGTCTACACATATTCTCTTCAGTGCCGCCACCGCAACCGACACCGGCAGCAAGAGATCGGACGAGGACACGAAGAAGTCGTCGAAGGAGGGCGGAAAAAAGAGCGACTCGTCGAAAGACAGCGACGGAAGCAAGAAAAGAACCCGCGGTGCTCCTGCAGACAGCCAGAGCAGTGCAGACCGCAAGGTGCTCTAGTGCCTACAGTGGTTTACATTAGAGAGTGATCTTAATGGAGAAGGCGTTTCAGCGCACTGGTGATGAGCAGACCACTGACGACGAGAGCACCGAGACATCGCCGGGAGAGCCGCGTAAGGAAGACGCTGATTCGTTGGATTCTTCGTTGCAGAACAAAATAGAATTGCATCACTGGATGATAGCTGAGCCGGGGATGTTCTGGGTGTAAGGTGAGGTGCGCAGCGTTGTGCTGCAATTGGCTAGTAAGCCTATATACGTAGTGTACATACTGTGTTTATCGTTCACATGTTACACGTTATCACTTTCCTGTGATTTACGTATGTACTGTGTGGGTGCCATGTTTTCGTAGAGCTGTTGGCCGGTTTCTGTGTGCTGTTGTATAAGCGATGAGTCGTTGGTCTGAAATCTAAACACGAATCTAGGGTTGCACCCAGTTCTTCGAAGTAAAGATTGTTTGGTTGGCGCTGGTGGTAGTTCGACCAGTCATACTGATCCTGTGCGATACATTAGCGATGCAACCGAATACAAAAATACCGAAGCGTATTTTCGGAACCGAATATTGAAGATTCGCAGGCGCAATTGCAAAAAGTATACTGTCAAACTAATATTTCTTGTTTTTTTGCCCAATTTATGCTGAAAAAACTGTAGAGTGACGTATTGTTTGAATGCTATATAGATTAAGTCCTGCTGACAACAAGCACGAGTGCAAGATTTGCAAGCAAACAATCAAGAGGCGCTAGTCAGGCCACAAGTGCGCTGATTAATCATGTGAAGTCACAGTACAAAGACACTTCCGCGTACATATCCTCCTATTATCCGCCATATGGCGGAGATTTCATTAAAAAAATTTGCCCCTAAGCCCCGATTACAGGAGAATATTTACACGCGAATCACAAACTCGCATACAGAAAGTTGAAGGAAGGGAGCATCCAGTACTAATACTGGAAGCACCAGTCAGTTGCAAAAAGGTTGTTCAAGCCACGTTTTGTGTGCAGTTGGTAATCAATCAAATTGGATATACTGTGGATAGCATTACTAAAATACACTGAAATTAAAAATCAGTTAGAAGCTAATTGAAACTGCATTAATTGATTTTCTGGTGTTAGTGAATGTATGAACCGGGGTTTGTTGAATCCGACAGTGAAAATAACGGGAATTCCCCTTCTTTGGGAAACACAGGTCGCACCCGCAGTCGGGAAACACAGCCATAAATGGCTCCCTAGCCATTTATAGTTAAAACCACTATATTAGCTAAATTGGATAAAATAGCCATCACTTGCTACGTATCCATTAATGGCTAAATAGCCGAATTAAGCTATTTTAGCCCCCTAATTTAGCTAATTGTAGCCATTTGTAGCTGATGAAGAATTTGATAGTTTTGTGTGAGTGTTTGTAGTAGCAAGTTATCGAGTGGTTGTGTGTGTGCGTGTGCTTGAGAGTGTCTGTGGGTTGTGTTGTGTATCAGACTACTAGTAAAGACCTCCACTTTCCTTTCACTACGTAGCCTAAAGTGGACTAGTCTCCTTAACTGACAGAACGTCTGATCCGCAATTGCTTACAGTTTTTTGTATATTTTTCGGAACATTGATTTTTCTGTGGCGTAATCGTTGGCGTAATCGTTGAAGAGAAAGAAAGGTGGGTTTACTGGTCGAACACAACACACTGCAAAAGAGAGAACCGCACAGTGAAAATACACAAATACACACAACAATGGAGTGATCACACATTCACTCATTCTTAGGCATAAATTTGATAGAGCGACCTTTTCCTTGTTCGTCTCCTAACTATCAGATTTATACATAGGTTACACTGGTAGAAATTGATTAGTCAATGACTTGCTAACCTGCTAATGAATAGCGGTATCAGACATAATTAATTTGAATGTAGATGAAAGATTAACGATGCAACGTAATCAGTGACAACGGGAGCTGACGCGAGTGGGTGTGACATTCCTTCGCTGAGCGTCGATGTTTCATCTATCACCAGCAGCAGGAGCTAACTGTGCATTGAAGCTCCATACGGGTATAGATGTGCATGGTAGTGTTTGATGGTTGACGGCGGGTTGCGGCTTGAGGCGTCGGCAAAAACTGTCAGTAAGCCATAATGCCTCGAGCTGAGCAGATTAATTGCCGCGTAGCTCAGGCCGACCCTGCTTGTTTCAGAAGCTGTTAAAGTCTCGAGCCGTCGTCAAGAGACGGCGTTCTCACCTTCTTGAATGAAGGTGTAGCTGTTCAGAGTATGCTAGGTGCCTGACTCCTGAATTTCTGTTACATTGCTTGTACATTGTATGTACTACGTTATTTGTCATGAATTTCACCGATGCCATCTTCTCTTATAGCATCATGATAGTTCTAAAACCTTGTTTAGAATGCTCCTTTTGCGTGATGTAGAACAAATGAGGTCATCGTTCTTGAGCTTGAGACACACTGCTAAACGTAGAATGACTTTGTTCGTTTAAATTTTAGCTCCAACACGCTGCTGCAGTACACTAATCACTTAGCGATGCACAGAATCAGTGTCACTGATTTTGGCTTAAAATTTCGGTCTCAAAATGGCCGTAAGAGACCCGTTATTTTTGACAAGCTAAAAGGTTTGTTTTGCGCGACTGAGAGGAGAGGCGTAGACGTAGACGTTTTTCAATGTTTTTGTTGGAATTTCTCTGACCAATTTGTCGGTTTCAGGGGGACGAAATCTTTCCGCGCAACGCCGACTTATCAAAACCACTCCAAATCTCTATTCTAAACCTGTGTTCACGTTTGGTTGTAAATTTTGAAAGGCCACAAATTTCCGCACGCGTAGATTGATTTCAGTTCGAATTTCTGCTGAATCGGGCCAATGGCAGATTATATTTGGAGACCGAATCGGTTGGTTGCGTGCGGCGGAGCGTTCCGAGAGTAAATTAAGATTGCATGAGTTTGTTTACCGACTAAGAGATGCCGCACAGGTATGCAGCGAAGCTGACGTCAGAGCTCGCAGAGCAGAGTGTGTTGAAGCGTGACAATTATAATAACGCCAACGCGTGTTTGGCTGTCAGTAGCAAGTCGTCAGAGAGTTGTGCTAATGTTTTCCGTGCTGGCAATCGATGTTGTCGGCATTAGTTATGGGAGGTCGGGCTGACCTGCGGGCATGTGGTATTAGCGGAAGGACTGAGGAGAAGTGGTGATGAGACGATGGTACTACGTAAATCAATCAGCCAATTGGTGCGGCGTCCGTGCAACACTGCCATAAGTATATCTGAGACGACGAGGCAAATCAGCCCGAATAGAAGTGAATAAGCAATTTGGGCCATTGCTGAGCGCCTCGGTAATTTAGCCTAGGCGCTCGCACTATTCGTTCAATGGTCCACCAATAAACGCCGATAATTTCGGAAGAAAAAGTTCAAATGGTTGTTCGTTAGAGACATGTTTTCAAAAACTAAAACCCAATGCGTTGGCGCCCAATCAATGGGCTTCGTCTCTGCAGGCAAATGGATTTTCATCCACTCAGTCTCACAAGTAGGTGCTAGGTAGGTCAGCCCGGCCAGCTAAAACCGCTCAAATTAGTTTTGTGTCGGCTGTAAGTGCTTTGAGTGGTCACTCGGAGAAGCAGCCGGCATTAGCTCCAATCCCTCGCTTCGTCTGCGCCTGCCGCTTTCAAAGCGTAGACTGGATTTTCATTAGAGCGAATTAATTAAAGTAAATAGCTAGGAAGGTAAGACGCAGAGTGCCAGTGGCCGATAAGCCGACTCGTGTCAGTGCTGGGTCTAATTAGACTTTATGGCTGCTGCGCCTGCGCCCGAATCAACGCCGAATCGCTGACTGGTGCCTAATCCGATTGACGCCTTTTCAGAACGGTCGGCCCGGCCCGCCCCGAGTAATATCCGCCGCGGGACATTACGCGGTTGAGCGAAACAGCGCTTGAATTAGCGGAAACTGATTAAAAATTGTCGCCGTTGCACAGCTAGCCAGCCATGACACAAGCCAACAGTTCGTGTGTCAACGAGCTGCCCGCCTCCTGCCCTCCAGCCCACCTAGACAAGCCCGGTCTCTGTCTTGGAATGTGGCACGTCCTGGTGGCTCTGGTGCTGGTGCTGCTCACTGTGGCGACCGTATTTGGCAACGTGCTCGTCATCCTCTCCATCTCCTTCTACAAGCGCATGCGCACCTTCACCAACATCCTGCTCGTCTCCCTCGCCACCAGCGACCTGTTGGTCGGTCTGATCGTAATGCCGATGGCGCTGGTCGACCTGCTGCACGGTCACCAATGGCCTTTCGGCCGATTCATGTGCGGCATCTGGGCCACACTCGACGTGCTGCTCTGCACCGCCTCAATCCTCAACTTGTGCGTGATCAGTCTGGACAGATACATGGCCATCACCAGTCCGCTCAAGTACACGCGTACTCGCAGTCGCACCCTGGCCGGCGGACTGCTGGCAGTGGTCTGGGTGCTGTCCTTGATCGTCTGCTCGCCGCCCTGGTTCGTGCCGGCCTGGGGCCTCTTCAACGCGCACGACCGACTCAGACTGAACGCCTCCGGCCCGGTGCCCTTGCTCTGCGCCTACTCGCCCTCGCTGCCCTACCGCATCTATAGCTCGATGGGCTCCTTCTACATCCCCATGCTGGTCATGCTCTTTGTCTATACCAAGATATTCCGCGTGGCCAACGAACGGGAACTGCTGCTCAGCAAGACCAGCACGGTGCGCTTCAGTCAGAAGGACATCAAGAAGCATCCGCTGCCTCCCCGAAACCAGAGCTCAATGTCGTTGGCGCAGTCGACCCAGAGCAGAACGCGCGGCACTGGCGGGGGTGTGCAGAAGTACATGACTAGAGTGAACTATCAGCCGACCGAACCGATGAGTCCTAGAGATTCGATTGTCAACGAGGAAGTGGATGAAGTGCTGGTGCGCAAACCGCGCAGTGTGCCGATCGACCGCGATTTCCACTCCATGATCGATTTCGAGGACGAATCCATGTCTATTTCACTTGAGAAAACGTCTAATCGGACTACGGTGACACGCTCTTTCGATTAAGCCGTACTGTACAAACAGATTTGTTTTCAGCCCGGCAGAAAGCTAACCGATGATGGCAAAGCTCAAAATGATGTGCCACTGCTGCAACAGAAGGCGCATCAGTTGTATAAGAAAACGGTGCCGTCCCATCTGTGTACGCAAGCTTCGCAATATTACGCCAATTCAAAGCCGGTGCGCGGCTCTCGCGAGAAAATGGTCTACATGCGTGAACGGAAGGCGCTGAAAACAATAGGAATCGTTGTGTCAGGATTTATCATTTGCTGGCTGCCATTCTTTCTGCTGTATTTGGTGGAAGTGGTGGCCGATCTGCCGGAGGGCATCGGCATAGTCAGCGACATATTTCTGTGGCTTGGATACTCCAACTCGGTGCTAAACCCCATTATCTACACCATGTACAATGGCGACTTTCGCCGCTGTTTCCGTGACCTAATCGGCTGCGGCTGCATGAAGACGCACCGACGCTCCATGTCAGTGCGCCGGCTGCAGCAGAGCACCATGTTCTGAGCTTACTGGTGTGTTGTGATTCAATGGGCAGGGTGCAAACACTTATTTTTCTTGTACATACCGAGTGCAGATAAATTCTAGCTGGTGCTTACAAATGTAGATGGGCTGTGATTATTAATGGACGTGCCACACGAACTGTGCGCTGCTAAGGCGTGTCGTATTGTCCGTTGGCACTTCCGCTCGCCGCCTGGTGCGTTTGACAGAGCGCAACTGGCAGTCGTTATGATACGGACACATTGTTGGAGCCAGCGCGACACTGATTTGCTGCTCGAAAATGCATATTTCCGCTGCGTCACTTGCGCACCACCCCGAATGTGCGTGTCGCTAATTGCTGTCAGGGTGGGGTTTCGAGCAACCCCAAAACGTCTTTGGGGATGAATAATTGACCGGAGCTAAACTGCCAGCCGCATTAACGACTTAGAGTGAACCCCCACGCTCTACAGACAACAGCAACGTGGCGTGTCAGCCGAAAAAGAACATGCGTCAAAAAGCATAGCATGCCGGCCGTGCCCCAAGTGGGCTGGAGGAGCGGCCAAATCTAATTGACAGCTCGTGTCGGGTCCGAGGCCGTTCAATAACCAAATTTGCGGTGCCGTTATTTTCGGTTGACCAGCTTTCTTCAGCCACGAGAAAACACTCCTGCTTTTTATGACATTACAGTTACCGAACCACACACTGCAAGCTTACATACGTCTGAGAACGCGATCATTTAAAATGCGACAGTAAACACAAAGTAGGGATTTTGAAAGGCACCAGCACACCAATTCAGTCGAGAGGTTTGTCGGGAAATTTGGTGCTGGCCAGAGCCATGCGTTGCAGCACAAAGTAGCAGAAAATGGCCAGAACGATGAATGCGAACAGTTTGGCCCACCAGGGAATGCCTGACGCCGGATGCACTGGAACCGAACGGGCGGCAGCGGTCGGGTAAGCGTAGTTCGCCGACCGACTCTTGGTGTAGGTGGAGTAGCTGCCGCCCCCTGGAGTGCTGCCCGGACTATACGGGTACTGTGCACGGCTGAAAGTCACGTTTGTCTTGCGCTTACAATCATTTTAACTCTAAACGTCAAAGGCGCCGCAGGCGAGCCGGTCGAATGGAACATCCAATTTCCGTAACTGCAGCTAAATAAACAGCTGGAGATCGGCTCATAAATAGCAACTATTTTTACTAGAGCCCAGCCAGCAATTGCACAAAATTCAGCTTACCGTTGCGTAAGCAGAGGTGTTTCTTCGTGAACGTAACGAAAGCTTTCTTCGCCTTCCAACTTCTCCTCTTCCTCTTCTTCCTCCTCCTCTTCAGGTCTCCGTGACGTCTGATGAACAGTGCGGTTTTCGGAGTACTGTTGTCTAGTGGTAACAACTAAAGCCGGTTTCTTGGTTGAGAGTTAAAGCTTGCATGTAACAGATCATCCACGAAGGGACGACGGTTGGGATATCTAAGCCAGGCTGGCGGTTTAGCGCGAAAGTTCTGAGAGAGGGTTCCAACAGCAAAAATCGCTCAGAAACAGCTATTATGTAGCCAAAAATGATTTTAGTGTGGTAGCCATGTCAAGGGGACAAAGATTCCTTCTTACATGTATGAGTGAGTGTGTGGCCTACCTTGGGGCTGGTCGTTGGAAAGCAACCGAGCCAACTTGTTCTCGTACACACGGCGTGTCGTGCCCACGATTGGGCCCACCTTATGTCCTCGATCACCGAGTGCTTGTCGCAGCTGTTCGTCTGACAACGACGACAAATCCATCATAGAACGACTGTAAATGCAGCACGTACACAATACCAACGTCCAACTGATAAACGTACATACAGTACGCACTGATGCGCAGTAAAAGCTTAGCGATACTGTGCGAAATCTGTAGTCTTGTAATTACCGACTCTAAACCAAAAAAATGCGAAAACCTAGAGTCTGAAAATTTAAATATTGCTTAAACAGGCCAATTTATTGTACTTCCAATACAGAACTTAAAGTAAGAGGTACTAAAAGATTAACATACCACATAGGTGAACAGTACTAAAGCGAGGCCGGTAAAAACCGTAAACACACACCAATGCTTAATTCTTCGCATATATTTTACTAGACCAAATAATTTACGACATATTTACAGAATATATCAAACAAAACGTTCACGAAAAATCACCAATCCTGCGTTCCAGAAGCAAGGTAGTCTTTCCTGTTTAATTCTTGAGCCTGTTTGCTCTGAACCGCCTCCATTTTGGGACAGGCCGATATTCGGTGACCCAAACCACCGCAGTAAGCACAGCCGCGTTCCTCTTAAACACAATTGTAGTATAATCCAATTCTCACCTACACGTATGTGCTTTCATCGCATTGACGTAGAGACTGGCCACATTTACTCGTTTAGAATAAAAAGGCTAGGGGCGTACCGCCGATTTCCAAATGTTTGTCAGTTTCAGATTGTAGCGAGTCCAAAAATACAGGCACCTCCTGCCTGGCTTCTATCAATAGATGCTTCAGATCCAGCAGTACAGACAAATCTAAAAAACAGAGTCAGTCAGTTTTGAGAAACAGAGCTGCTGCACACGTACCGACTGAGCGATTAACGAAAGTTGTTGCCACTCCTTTCCGGTTGTGTCGACCCGTACGACCGATTCGATGCACTAAAGTATACAGACAAAGTGTCCAAGACTACAGGACATAATCAGTACAAAACTTTGATTTTGTCCAATCGTGACAGAGAACTAACCGTAGTTTTCGATGTCGTCCGGCATATCATAGTTGATTACGTGCTGAATGTCGGGGAAATCGAGACCTTTCGATGCTACATCAGTGGCTACTAACACGTCCTTTTTACCGTTCTTGAAGTCTGCCACAGCCTTGATCCTCAGCTCTTGTTCTAGACAATAAACACAACTTTGATTCGTCGACTGCCAGTATCCAATGCGTTAGTTAGCGGAAACTTGTGCAAGTACTGTCAAAATCGGGAAAGCTAATTAATGCTTGCTTATATAGAGGGAATTTCATGACTACCGACAACATTACACCAAGTTTGACCGAAAATAAAGGCAAGCTAGTTTTTATGCTGCTGACCTTTGCCTCCGTGGATGGCTACGGCCTCAACACCCTTCAGCAGTAAATATTCGTGAATTTTGTCAACGTCATCTTTTTTCTCAGCGAAGATTAGCACCTAAACAACAGCTAGGCCAATGCCAACCCGAAATAGTAGGTAGATCAGTAGTTACCGGCGGTTGAGTTTTCTGGAGACAATCGAGGATTCTGACGATTTTCTCTTCTATACGCACGTACTCAATATCCTGCCGCACATTGATGCAGGCAGCCCCCGCTCGACCGACATTCACTACGACCGGCTGCACCAGCGCCGACTTGGCGAAGTTCTGAATTTTTTTGGGCATGGTCGCCGAAAACAACAGTGTCTGACGCTGGTCCTGGGAAACAGAAATAGGTGTTTTGATACTTAACAGACCACCAGCAAACTATTCTACTTTGAAGTAGGAGAAAATAGTGCGCACATCTTCCTCGAACCCCATGTCAATCATACGATCGGCCTCGTCCATCACCAAGTAACGACACACATCCAGCGTGAACAAACGCTTCTCAAGCATGTCCATCAAACGACCGGGCGTCGCTACCACAATATGCACTCCTCTACAATCATTCCTTTTTAACTCCACTCAAAGGAAAAAAGCAGGAGGGCGACAAAGCTTTTCTAACAAGACAAAGCTTTCTTATAAGGAGAAAGCGCAACAATGGAACGGAAAAGCGATACCTTCGTACAGCATCGGCTTGGTCTTTAATTGGCATGCCACCAATGCAAAGGGCACAGCGTAACCTTGGCTGGCCTGCACTGTGCAAGCAGTTAATGAAATACTCAGTGATTTCGACAATCTGTTTGGCCAATTCACGCTATAACACAATAGAAAAGTATAAAAAAACGTTAACTAGTCAAACACTTACGGAAGGCACCACAATCAAGCCGTACGGGCCTTCACTTCGCGTAAACGGCAGCCCAACTTCTTGCTCCAAGCAAAACATCACCAACGGCAGCACGAATACCAGAGTTTTGCCCGAGCCAGTGAACGCAATACCTATCATGTCACGGCCCGAGAGACTAAAATCAAAGTCCCTTTCCCTCATACATGTACTGTAGACAACGCGGCAAATTCGACAAAGATAATTCGGCGACGCATTTCAATAGCAGGTTAACTGCAATAAAATAGCAATGCATCGATTTGAAGCCGTTAGCAGCAGACCGTCACAGAGCATTTTAATCCTCTGTTTAAATCAAAAATTCAACTCACTTACACGGTTGGCAATCCCTGCATCTGAATTGCCGTAGGTTTGAGGATTTCTTTTGCCTTCAGACCGTTTAGAACAGCGGTTGGAAATTTCATTTCCTTCAAGAATTATTTTGCGATGCATAGTACCACATAATAAAACGGAAATCTTACGACAAAATATTTAAGTGGCGGAGGTACATTTTCACCTTCTGCGATGATTCCCTTACGCCGTCTAAACTTTTCATGCTCTTCTTTCGACTTAGCTAAGATGTACCTTGGTGGTCTCCAGCTAAACACCGCAAATATGACTCTTTGTAAACAAAATCCAATCAGCTAACCCTGTCGTCAATGCCTGTGTGTACTGGATGCCTTTAGCTAATTCAGAGGCTGCCATTAGGGCCGTATTTTTGGCAACACTTTCCAATAGATGCGCCTCTTCTTTCAACTTCTTCTGAACCTCTGACTCCTTGGCAGCTAAACAACAAATGATAGCGATGCTAATTCATCAGTCGACCAAAACACCTTCGGCTTGTTTCTTCAATTCACTGTGCTGATCGAGCAGAGTGGCCGGTTGGTCAGTCTGTCCCTTTCTGAAAGCAGGTCCCGGCATGCTGTCACTGTCACTGTCGCCTCCCTGCGCAATCAACACATGTTTGAGTAGACCGCGTCGAAACAACTGAAACGCACAGCCTTGCACTGCACCGATTTACTGTCTACAGCCACCACCTTCTCCTTCTGTCGTTCTCTCAATGAGACGTAAGTGTCCGAATCGTCATCTGCAAATTCGTCATCAGATTTCTGGCTTTCAAGTTCTTGACGTCGTTTCTGAAACCCTCTGGTTGTCATGGGAAAACAGTTTAGAAAAAGACCGAAAACCAACGGCATATTTGGCTTTCATGCGTTCCACATCCTCAGCGCTTGGCGACGGAGCACGTTTGTTCGCTGTAGAACTCATGGCTTCAATAACGGATCACCACAAAAACCTGTGACTGGCAGATAGTTCGACACGCATGTAAATTGTAATCAACAGAAATGAAAGAATATCGGAAAACCCAACATTTTAAGACGAAAAATGTGAGTTTTACCTGAAGAACACAGGCCCACTTTAAGGCAATGGCATTTGAAAAATCATTCTAAATGCAGCTACAAAGCGGTCTTCCCAGTGCAGACAGACTAGAGATGATAAAGGAAATTCGAATGAGATCAAGTAAAATTATCGGATTTTATTAATGAAGTACTGTGCTGCAAACTGAACGATGTCGGTGACGGTATCCCTCAGCAACAGAATTCCGACAGATCACTATGCACCTTTACCGTGCAATTATCAGAAAATATTCAGAAAATCTAACCTCGTTTCCTCATTATAAGCCAATAGAACACGTATCACAATAAAATATCGTAAAACCGCGCAAACAGCTATCGTCATTACATGAAAGAGTGAAAAGGTTTATACTAAACATGTCACCGTAGTAAAGCAATGTGTTCTGAATGATACATTGATTAACCATTCGTTGCAGAGAGATAAATAAAGATTGGTAAGGCAGAAAAACAGAACGTATCACACAACCAGCAATAAACAATCAGAGCCAAGACGACCATTAGCTGACTAGTTCACCAACAACCGTTGATGAATTTTCCTAAATTGGTCGTAGCTCACTGTTACCGGCACCGTTTGTCCCGCTTCGTTTTTGTCCGACGTCGGAAGAGTTATGCGTGCAACCACTTTGACTCCAGGGTGAGTCTGAAACACTGTTTGTTTATTTATCGGTGTTTGTGTTCACAATCAGGCATTTGACCGTATATCAAGAACGGTGTTACGGTGGTACCTTTTTACAATGAAACGTTACCATACGCCACCATTACACTTCTATCATTTGTGGTGTACAATGTATGTGATTCCACTGACGATTCAGGTGCCTTACGCCGACTTTATTGCTGCGGAGAGGTGTCATACGCCGACTAGGTGCTAAACGCCGACTGGGGTGGTGCTTTACGACGACTGGCTTGGTGCGAAACGCCGACTACACCTAAGGTGCCTTACGCCGACTGAGCAGGTGCCTTACGCCGACTCAACAGTTGCGATACGCCGACTGGACTCCTAACTAACTCTTGTGAATGAACCTACATGTAAACTAATATCTCATATTGTTTGTTTCAGCTATAATAAGTTACCGGTCCTTTCTTGCTTAGGGTTAGGCTTAGGAGTCAACTGAATACGGTAGATATGGAGGACGATGGCAGTAAGCCTATAAAATTTGAAATTCTTTTAGTACTGTACGATCCGTATCGAGCCTGCCCAAAAAATCTTTCCCCCATTGCTCACTCACAATCAAACTTTGTCTGCTACCTGGCCTGTTTAAAGTTACACTTTTTGGCAAATGAGCAGTGGCGACCACTTGCCGAAATCAACAACAGAATAAGCCGGTACCTAAGCCACATGGCATTCTGTTTATGAGTAGACGGTCATTTTTGGACATGAAGAGGAAGAGAACATTCTTGAAGATACTTGGTGGGTGTTTCATGTTCTTGAGGCTTTGGAACCAGCCAACCCCAGATACCAGCAGCTTTGCTTGTCTATATAAGCCATGTAATTATTGTACTTGATAAAAATCAGGTCGGCGTATCGCACCAGAAGAGTCGGCGTAAGGCACCTGGCCAGTCGGCGTAAAGCACCTACAGGTTGAGGCTCCTAGGTCAAGTCGGCGTATCGCACCAAGCCAGTCGTCGTAAAGCACCACCCAGTCGGCGTAAGGCACCCTTTTAATTGGTCGGCGTAAGGCACCGGTCGGCGTATCGCACTAACACCGCCACTGACATCATGATATTGACTCAACCGAATTGCTGCTATCAGTACCAATAATTGGGCGGTAGTACCATGTAACAGGGGCTCCAGGGGTCTCTTCTGTCCCTTCTGATTTTTCTGGCAAATATCAGCAAATTTTGATATTTTTTTAGAATTTCAGGCACTAAAATTGCTAAAATCGCCTGTAACTTTTGACACAGCTGTATTTGAGCCCAAATTAGCAATTTTTAGCTCAAAATTGCGAATTTTGTGCGTTTTTTAGTAACTTACCCCTCCCCTAGAATGGCCGGCAAAAGACACCCCAAGCAGTCCCCTTCGCGAATGTCTATTACATGTATAGGCGGTGCTATACATTACATACGAGAAATCTCTGACTGCTATGCCGTTAAGTGCCAACAAAATTGAAAACCTTTCGAAAATCCGGTTTAGGAAATTGACCAAAATCCGTCGTTGCCTTCCAAGCGGGCAATTGAGCAGCGCGCAGCTGTTGCATTTTGACGTTAAGCTAAAATTTCAATTGGTCTAAGAACGTCACTCTTTTCGCTTAATATGGCACATTTTTCATCCAGTCCTCCAGCTGTTTGGCTTTCTGCACCTGCAGAGACAAATAATAGGACGTCGACTGCTTCTCCACAACCGGCGTCTCTCCAGGACGTTTTTTGCTAAGATCAATCAAGCGATTGCGAGCTGTAAACTCGATGAACTCCTAAAATCAACACTCAACTTATCATCAGCACCAGAGAGAATCTATTAGAGGGAGGGGCCCACCTTTTGCAGACGATTGGTTTCGCGCAAAAGCTGACTTAGTTCGTCGTGGCGTTTGGCCGTAGATTGATCCAAGTCTTGCAGTCCAGTCTGCGAATGTAAGCCGGCTGATTTGAGAGGTACGTTCAACGGACGCAGACCGGCCAGCACACGACGCATACGCTCGCCCTCACTGCGCCAACGCGCTTGTTCGGACACGCGCAACGCACCCTCCAGCGTTTTTATCTAAACACCAATTACCTGACTTTGCAGGTCCCGCGCGAACCCTGACATGAAATATTTCTAATTGACATAACGTATTTTTGAATCCCCAATACACAACCTCATTGCGATTTTTAGCTGAATGTTAGCCCATTTAGCACTATTTCACGACAGGGTTCGTGCGGCTTTTGTATAGCAAAATTCCCTGACTTTTCCATGACCAAAGTCAAAATTTCCTGAGCAGCCAGGGTGAGGAAACTGCAACCAATGTGAGAAAAATTTGAAAAATTGGCTTTTCAAAACGCATTTAAACGGCATTTAGAAGGTAAATTTCCGGTTTAAGTAGTAGTATAAAATCAGAAGACCGATATTCAAAAGCATGGTGTGTAAAGTTCTGACAGGACCATTTGGCGGCGCGAAGTTTCCGCTGCTATCAAATTTTTCCCTGACAAGACACCAAATTCCCTGACTTTTCCCTGATTCCCTGACTTTTCCATGACTCCCTGACTTTCCAGGTCCTGCACGAACCCTGCACGATTTTTAGCCAATTAAACAGTTTCTTAGCGATTTTGAGCGATTTTTAGTACTCTACACCCCTGAATTCGCGGCACGGTCAATCCTAGCGGTACATCGTACCAAGTACTTACGGCAATAATTAATTGAAAATAGGTGACAACCACGCTACCGGTAATACCAAAGTGTCTGACTTTTTAGAATCTTAGGACACCGCAAGCAAGCTAGATAAAAAAGTAATAGAGCAAAAAGCTGGAGAATGACACCGACCAGGTACATATGGATAGGCTGCAAGAAAAATACCTGCTGCAGAAGCAGTGGAGAATCGTGCACAGAAAGACCTCCGGGTGAAGGCAAGCCAGGAGCGGAGGTACTCGTGGGAATCAGCATTCCTGCCTCGCGCGAAATTCCTTGCAGTAAAGCTTTTTTGGACAACATTTTTATGCGTTCTTTCAAATCCGAGTTCTCCTTTTCCAACCCGTCCAGATCTTGCTGCAGAGCGTCCAGCGTTTGTTCGTACTCTCTAAACATACTTCGATAGACAAACTAAAATCGACATAACTCCAACTTCAAATGGTAAATTGGTGGGGCCCAAAAACAACCTCTCTTTTTTCTTCAGATCTCCGTTCAAGTCCTCGAGTCGGCGTTGCAGCCGCACCACCCGTTCGTCTCCTTCCTTTCCGGTCGACTGCAGGCGTTTCTCGGCCATCTCCAGTCGAACCTTTGATTCGCTGATCTCCTCCGTCTTGGCTCTCAGCGCTTTCTTCACATCCATCAACTCCGATTCCTTTTTCTCCAACTGCCAACGCAAACCCTCAGCCTCCACTGCGTCCTGCTTGCGCGCGTGAGCCCGGTCCAGCAGAGGTGGAAACGTCTACAGAACATTTTCTTGTCTTACAAGCCATCGCCAACACAAACCGACTTCTTTGCGCGCAGGGGCTTCGAAGGCAGACTGGTCCATGGCTTCAGCCATTTTAGTTGCATTAGCCAGCAGAACTCCGAGCGACAACCTGCAATACGAACAGAGCCTCCTCAACAAAAATACAGACAACTGGCACTCTCTATTAGAACCATCTCCACATATGGTACCGGTGAGGTAACAGACACCACCCCTCATGCTCTGACCTACCTTTACAGAAAATTTTTTGGAAGTATAGAAAAATTATGATAAAAACACAGTTGGTCGAGTGGTTAGGCTACCGACTGCTGTCTGTGTATAGCGAGGCGACTGCACACGTTCAACCCCTCGGCGCGGCTAGTGTTAGTCGCGAAGAGGAGTCGATGGCAAGATTAAATATGATTGAATAATTAAATAAAATATGATAAAACTATGCCTAAATTGTATGTAAATGAGCTCAAAATAGTTAACTTCAACGAAAAATAAGCAAGAAACCTTGAATCTAGCCAAAAATCGTTCTTTTTGGCCCACCATCCCCGGGGCCTCGGCATTCGAGGTAGAGGAGTAAGCCTCTCTAGGCCCCTCCCCGGGTTAAGTGATGAAAGAAGTTAGATTGTTGTGTGTCAGTATTCTAAGGTATTCTTATTGTTTTGTGTGTCTGTGCGGTGTAGCTGCGTGTACTAGTCCATAAACTTTCTTCATTTGGTGTCGAGACCTGGGATCAGTATGCAATATGCTGCTACTCAAACATAAACCGGTACTATATATGACGAGAAATTCCTAACCGTAAAATACCTTTTCGACTAAAACCTAAAGCTCTCGCATGCCTAATTGCACTTATGACGTGCGGTAAGGCGTAGCGGGTGGCCGACACCACCTGGGTCGTTTTAGCGAGAGGAGTGCCGAATCATTCTGTGCCCCGGGGACCGACCATGCGCACAGACTCCTTTTAGCTTCCCACCCGACGCTGGTACCTATTTATCTGCTCACTGCCTTCCGGTAGCCTGGGTTGGGCGTTGCGTAGTCAGACTGGTTTCTCCTTAACTTACTTTAACAAATCGGCGGCGCTTTTGTCCTGTGACTTGCCGTGTACTTTCTCAGCCGCTTCTTGCAAAAACTCACTCAAACGTTCAGCATCCAAACCTTCCACATCTGCGAAAATGGTGAATGTCGAAGACATCAGTCAACATTGAAAAGTCTAATTTACCTGGAAGCATGCTCACTTGAGTACTAGCAGAAGCACAAGTAATGTGGAGAACGTTAGCTGCTTTCTCAAGATGACTCGCCATCTCAGACAGACGTTGCAACGCCTAAACCAGCCGCATGCCAATGCAAGAATTACGACAAGACAAGATCTTACCTCTTCCGGCAGCTTGATCTGAACCTCGCTGTTGTCTTTGGGCAAGCTATTCTTTATGCGCACCAGGAACTGTTCCGACTCTACCACTAAAGTCCTCAGGTCTTTGAAGAAAGCATTCAGATCACTGCCGGCGTAACTTTCCTGCAATCAGGCAGCACATGTGATCTACTACTTGATGTACGACAACTACGATACGAAATGATTATAGATACATACACATAGCCAGAAATGGGCAAAGGGGGGCTGAGGGGGGTTGGCCCCCCATCAGGCTCTGATCTAACCCCCATCAGCCGGCCGCTCCCCCATCAGGAATTTTTGGGAAGAATTTTGTATAGAAAATTATGATAAAAATATGCCTGGAATAGGCGTATAAATGAGCTCAGAATAGCTAATTTTAACTTATTTTAATGAAAAATAAGCCAAGAAACCCTGATTTTCGCCAAAAATCGGACTTTTTGGCTTACCACCCCCTCAGCCCCCCATCATGCGCTCCTACCCCCCTCAGGAATTGAAAATTCTACCCCCCCCCATCAGCCGAAATGCTAGCCCATGTCTGCACATAGCACTTGGTGCAAACTACTATGCCCTTTGAATACAAACAGTTTTAAGACCAAAAAAGTACCAGCAAGAAAAAGCCGAGTCGTTCGAGGTTGAGCTTCAACCATCGCGTACCAGACAGAAGTTGTGCCACCGTATCGACCATCAGCTGCGATCCGTCGTACTCATCAGCAACCAGATGAACTGAGTAGATATTCTGAAGCACTAGACCATGCACCCGAATCAATTTCGGGTTCCCAGCACGATAGGCCAAAAGTTGCAGACAACTTTGAAACCAATTTTGATAGGATTATGTTGTAAAATTAGTGGTCAGAGGTTTTTCAGACAGTCAACACCAACTGGAAAGATGGGAACACCACTTTTAGACCAGCAAACACCCATTTTAGACAGTCATCACCAACTGGAAACACAGGAACACCTGTTTTAGAATGGGAGACGAAGTGCAGGGTGCCCTTATGTCCAAGTCATGGGGCCTCCTACTTAGGACTGGGTGCTGTAGAGCCCTGTTCCAGAGGCCCTCGAGCAGGTGGACCGGTAGACTTGGAGAGGAGATTGACATAAGGACACCTTGGCACTCGCCTCCCATTCTAAAAGCGGTGTTCCCAATACATGTAACAGGGGGTCTGGAGGTCTGCCCCCCACCCGACTTAGGCCAGACCCCCCCCCCCGAGACGATTTCGCGACCCCCCCTCCGATTTTTCTGGCAAGTAAATTTTTGCAATTTTTTACAATTACAGACACAAAAATTGCCAAAATCGCCTGCAAAACAGCAATTTTTAGCTGTGTTTCAGCCCAAATAGCGATTTTGGCGTTTTTTAGCCAAAAAAACTGTTTTTTTTCGATTTTTGAGCGTTTTTTTAGCGCCGAACCCCCAAAATTTTGGATCAGAGCCCCCCAACCGCCCCTCCCCCCTTCGGCGGATGACCTGTTACATGTATGGTGTTCCCATTATTCTAAAACTGGCATTGACTGTCTAAAAGTGGTGTTCACATCTTTCCAATTGGTGGTGACTGACTAAAAGTAGTGTTCCCGTGTTTCCAGTTGGTGTTGACTGTCTAAAAGGGGTGTTCGCTGGTCTAAAAATAGGTGTTCCCTTGATTGCTATTGGTGTTGGCGGTCTAAAAGGGGTGTTGACTATCTAAAGGGGTGATCGCTGGTAAAAAGAGGTGTTCCCGTGTTTTCAGTTGGTGTTGACTGTCTAAAAGAGGCGTTCCCTGGTCTAAAAGAGGTGTTCCAACTTTTGTACTGGTGCCGCGTGTAGGTGGTACATTACTTACAAACGTGTCACACTACACAACAAAAGTCGCCAGGCGATTATTTTCTACATGAGTATGAATTTGAATACACCTTTTAAGACATGGGCTGAGAGGTTACCAAACACTCAACTGCATTGACGCCGATTCCCCTCCTCAGAATTTGGAAATTCAGTTATCAAGTTGTGTGCCTGACTGTCATAGGTCAAAAGTGATTACTGGCATGTTTGCCAGTTGAATGTCCCCACTATATCAACAACGCAGTCTAGGACAACTACCAAATGCAAAAAGGGTTATGTCAGAATGCAGCAGACCTGGAAATAATTGATGACACGTTCGATCATGGTAGTATCAGTGTTTTCGTCCAAGCGATTTGTTTTGAGCAACTCGAAATAGTGATCGATTTGCTTCTCCTGTGCGCACATTTCTGGCTGCAGCTGAGCCAATCGCGCCAGTCTCTCAGTACTGCACCGCACTAAGGCACTGCAAACACTACCGCTTCTACTGCTTCCAAATACACATCAGTTCAACACACACCCATGAAATCGTTGAATAATGGTACCAAGAGCGCTCAGCAAATAGGTAAATTTGTTGCACAAGCCCCATTGCTCTGCCTTGTGTGATTTGGCCACGTGCTCTTTGCGCATTCCACCAGGAACCGATGGATACTACAAAAAAGTGCGGTGGTGAGTCTATAAAGAGCGTCAATACAAATCTGCTCACTCTCTCAAACAACTGACGACTCAGTGCCGTTGTTTTCTCAAAAAGTCGCGGGAAAAGCAAGTACAATAGCAGTGCGTCGCTGTCACCTAAAACTCAGTGTTAAAGGAAACCCGAGTCGACAGAACCACCCCAAGTTTCAATTCAGTATTGAAAAAGTACGGTAGTTGTCACTTACCTCCGGCCTTTCCAAAATTGTCAGGTAGAAAGGCTTTCAGGTATTTGGCATGTTCTTTGGCACTAACCAGTTCTATTTTTCGGAGTTCGTTGTCCACTGCCTAAAAAGTTGTCA
The DNA here is from genome assembly GCA_030248155.1 of Sabatieria punctata. Classification (NCBI taxonomy): domain Eukaryota; kingdom Metazoa; phylum Nematoda; class Chromadorea; order Araeolaimida; family Comesomatidae; genus Sabatieria; species Sabatieria punctata. Next base: position 41,848 of record JASANB010005521.1, read on the forward strand.
AGCATAAGAAACAATGAAAAAAGTAAGATCACCTCAGCAAAAGAGCGCGTCTGAGCAAAGCTGCTCAAGCTGGTCGGGCGTTCAGAATCGGGCCCGTCTTCTTCCTCGCCACGCGCCCTTGCTTCTGCTCTGAGAACTTGGTCTTTCAGTTCCTGAATCTCCTCTTCCAGCTCCGATGTGCGCTGTCTGAACTTTTTAATGGTCATTTCGTAATCTCGAATCCGATCTGCCGCTTGTTGCAGTTGTAAATTTATCTGAAGTGCGGATAAGAAGGTGTGCTAGAATTGCCGCCCGAAAACCTCGTTGATCTTTCCCTGCGCCATGTCCAGGTCTTGTCTCAGTTCGCGTTCGGTTTCGCGAGCGTTCTCTTGTAGCTCTTCGTCCATCTCCTTCATCTGTGCCATGTCTTCAATAGTTTCTTCCAGCTCTCGCACGCGCTCTTCGTAGGTCAGATTTTGCGTTGTCAGTTTTTCCACCATCTCTTCCGCTCCCAGAGAAGCGTCGACCTAATGAAATAGACACGTAATGTAAGCGGCACGAAAAACTCAGACTCCCAAATAAAAGAGATATTAAAAATCGTCCACCTATATAGTTCCAGCTTCAGCTTCCACCTAAGTGCAGCCGCACCAGCACTTGAAATAGGAATAATAAAAAAGACATTAAAACAGAAAGCCCCAACACCCATTTTCCATCAAGCCAAAGTCCTATTTACCCTTCCTTCATATCCAAGTAGCTGCAAGTTTTAAACAACTCCATTTCTACGGAGATACTGCATTCGGGCGTTACCTGCTCTTTCAGTTCGTTTATCTGATGTTCGTACTGAGTGTTGTCAATCGACAGCCTGTCGTTCTTTTTGCTCAGGTCGGCGATCTGCGCTCTCATCGACTCCACTTCTTTCAGCAGTCGCTGACTCTCAAGACCAGTGTTGCCCGAAATGTCTCGCATCCTCAACACCACATATTACGGACCAGCACCAAACAGCATCTTTTTAATCTACACATGCATGAATCAGAATGGTCGGCCGAAAAGGAGTTGACCGCTTTTAGCCAAAAAATTCAGGGAGAGAAGACTACAGTACAAGACGAAGCTCCAAAATTGGGATTTGCGAGCCAAAAAATGCTCAAATACAAAAATAGCTAATTTATGGAAAGTGAACTTACTTGACAAGAGCTTCTTTCAATCGTTCGTTCTGCTGTTGTAGCTGCTTCACCTTGATACTGTTGTCAGCTCCATCCGTCCTATCTAAAGCAGTGCGGTACTTAATCGACAGTTAACAAACCAATAAACAGCCGTAAGCCCATAAACCCCAAACAAACGCAACTTCCCTTCCTCTGTACTATCAGGCACGATAACTAACAACAAATGCATAAGGTTGATTAATAAATAGATATAAAATGTCGATTGCACGAACCGGCAGCGGTTTCCATTTCGGTTTTAAGAATTTCCAAATCCATCTCCAGTTCTTTTATCTTGTCTTTAGCAGCGTCCAAGTCCGTCTGGAGGATGTCGCACTTTTCGTCGGCCATCTCCTTGTCCAGCGTGGCCATCTCCATCGCCTCCGAAATGCCGGACATGTCCTCCTGATACTGCTCCTTGCTCTCGATTGCTTCTTTCGCTTCCTTAAATTACAGCACACAATGGCAAACGTAAAAACAAACAAATGCTACCTTTTGCGCTTCTTGCAGTTGGCGCTGCAGCTCGGCGTGTGCCTCAGTCATTTTGCCTTTAAACTCGAGTAACTAAACGAAAACAGTGAAACAGAGAAACGAAAGAGTAACCAACCAACCAACCTGTTGAAGCTGAATCTTGCACCGTTCATAGTCGGTCAGCTTGTACTTGTCGTCCTGCCGCTTTGCGCGCAGCGTTTCCAGTTTCTCTCTGAGGTCTACCACCTCAGCCTCCAAGTACTGTAGTTTGGCCTCGTCACTCATGTCGGCAGGAACGGAGCGCAGAATTCCGTCGTCGCCGGCGCCACGGTCGATACTGGCCTGAGAGAAGAGACAAAACCAACGGTTGGTCGACTTTTGATAGGCGGCCGGCGGCGCTTACGAAACTGAGAAATGCATTAGAAGCACGCTCGACTGCTGGTCGATACGAGACGCCGGGTCTCAATAAAACATGCACAACCAACGCGTCCACCTACACACCTGATGGATCTGAGCCACTTTCTTCGCTACTCCTTTGTCGGCAACATCTGTCGGCTCGTCGACGGCCGGCTGTGCCTTGCTCTTCAGGTTTTCGGTCGACTGTGCAGGACTAGGCCGAGGACTGGCTTTCGGACTGGGACGACCTTTCTCCGGCGGACTCTGCTGCTTGAGTCGGTCGGAACTCGGACTGCCACGCATGCCTCCACGACCAGTAGCCCCTTTCAGCTTCTCCATTGACGGAGACGGACTGATTCCCGGACTGGAGCGTTGCTGCTAAAACTACTCAGCGTCACACATAATAACCGTTTCTGTTTTAATCTTCTACCAGTTTAGACGCCGATCCCTTCCGTATCTGCGTCGGAGCGCGAAGTCCGCTTTTTGGAGCTGCGTTACTAGCACTTTCTCCAGCCAGTCTCACCTAAATGCAAAGAAGCATTCAGCAAAGTAGATTCTTGACTGACACCATACAAGTCAAGTGCATGTCAAACCACCAACTATCTGGCAGCTGCCTCATTTTGGCGCTCACCATAAAACAAAATATGTATGTGCACTACCGTTCAGTCTGAAACTGTAAAAAATGAAAAACTAACAATAGGTAAAAAAATTCTTCCCAGAGAAAACGGAGGATTTAAAAACACCGCATAGACCAGTAACCAACCCATAAAGGGCAATGCGAGGCAATAACCGTGGACGAAGACCCCAATGTGTCATACGCTGAATGCATGGCAGGCAGAGTTGTCACCAATACACCACAGACGCAGACAAATGTGGGGTTTCCTTTTAATCGAATTTTTACGTAGCTAACAAATAGTGATTTCTCAGCCAGTTTGATAGTACTGCAGCAGCCGCTACCAGTGCTTACTAGGAGTAATAGAGTTGTAAAAAAATTTTTTAAAGGTCAAAAAAAGCTTTTTTATGAAAATTTTTCAGTTTGAAATTTTTTTAAAATTTTCATGAAATTTCGCTTGTAGGAGATGCAAGAATGCATCAGAAGCAACTTCAAATACAAAAGCTGATACTTATGTTCAAACATAGTGTTACAGCCTGAGAGCCGATATTCGACCTGCGGCATTGCTCACAGAGTGGCTGCTGCCCTTCAAAAACTATTTTTAGGCTTAGAATAGGAATTAAATTGATAGAACTGCACTGCTAATATATATCTGAGGCCAACTTCAGCGATTCCGTACAAAATTTTCATACTGTGAATAAAATTTTCGAAATAATCCTTCAAAAAAAGCTTTTTTTTTTCAGAAAAAAAGACCCTAACAACATTAGGGGTTACCTCAACACCCCACCCAGTACATGTATAGGGTGCTCGCAAAATAACTACAACATTGTAAACGCTTAGTGCTGCTGTTCTGCTGGATCGATTTAGACGAGAAACCAATTTTTGCTGTCCAAAAACAGAAAGTAATGTTGTAGTTATTTTCCGAACATCCTGTATGACCGCCAACACTGGACTCACCTGTCCAGGTCTAACAAAAATTCCATGATTGTCTTGGCAGGTGAAATACTGCTTTCCTTGCACGACGCCATTGTTCTTTCCTCTCGCTTCATCCAAGGCTACCCCCACCCACTTTCCTTCAGCAAAGGACGTGGTTCCGAAGAAAGCTACGGTTCCAGTCCATCCCTTATCTAAAGAACAAACCAACGCTAACTCAATCGATCGCGACAAATTGAATGTTAACCAACGAGCTTCTGTGTATTTTCTGTTTTTCATGTTCACCGTTCGCCTTCCATGTGGAAGGAGGTAATTTCGAAAGGGTAAAGCAGAAGAGAAGAGCCAAAATTGAAAGCTAAACTCTACAGAAGCTGTCGAGATAGCAGCACACCCGCACGTATTTTATTTTTATCATCCATGAAAAAAATTGTTGTTACCAAGCAATTCCACCTTTGTGCCAATTTCGAGCGGGGCCTTTTCAGTTTGCGGGACAGCACTCATTTCTGAAACCCATATAAGTACATTATTCATTCGTTACAGTCAAGTAGATCCCCACCAAATAATATCCAGATCCAATCTAATGTAGAAGAAAAATGCTTTACAAGCAAATTTCTTCATTTTTTCAATTAAAATTTCCTGTTCCAACACAAAGACCTTCCTCCAGTGAACAACCTCCTATGGGAATTTACTTGGAAAGGACTGTAAGCCAGCGCCCAGGTACCTTAGTTCGGAGCTCTTGTAAAGAACGACTCTACAATATTTTTCTGATATCCGATTGAGGGCAAAACTGACTTTTAGGGGTCCCTAATGAGGGCGTATATCTCAGGATCTAAGCAGAGCACAGTAATGAAAATTTCAGCAATCTTTTAAGAATTTATTGATCTTTCATTTAAAAAAGATTCACTCAAATCCGTTGAGATTTGCAGTTGCTACAGCGGTGGCAAAACTCACTATTAGGGGTCCCTAACAAAAATTTCAATTTTATCTACCGTATTCAGTTGACTCCTAAGCCTAAGCCTAAGCCTCAGCCTAAGCCTACGCAAGAAAGTGATTAATTAATATAGGTACGTACAGGGTGTGCCAAAAAAAAACAACCCAGCAGATTTTTTTGCTGTAGCAACCGCAAATCGCAACCGATTTGAATGAATCTTTTTTTAAATAAAAGATAAATAAATTCTTGAAAGACCGATGAATCGCTTATTAAGACAGCCTGCTTAGTTCCTGAGATATTTGCCCTCAAAATCAAAACAGAGATTTTGGCAGTGAACAAGAGTGATAAACACAACCCAGCAGATTTTTTACTTTTGCAACCATGAATCTTAACCGATTTGAATGAATCCTTTTTGGAACGAAAGATTGATAAATTCTTCAAAGATTGGTGCAATTTTTATTGAGATTCACTGCTTAGTTCTTGAGATATTTGCCCTCAAAGTCGAAACAGATTTTGGCAAAGAACAAGAGCGATCCCGTTGCACTTCATAATAAAGCAGATTCCTACTGCTGGGGGCTAATGACACTTTACTGTTGAAGTGAACCGAGTTTCTGTGTCACCAGTAAAGCCTCCAATAGCCCTCAACAGTAGCAGGAATCCGTTTCATTACGAAGTGCAGCGGAAAAAGAAAAATTCCCTCTTGTTCACTGCCAAAATCACAGTTTTAATTTTGAGAGTGAATATCTCAGGAACTAAGCAGAGTACATTAATAAACGTTGCATCAATCTTTCAAGAATATATTTATCTTTCATTTAAAAAAGGATTCATTCAAATTGGTTGAGATTTGCGGTTGCTACAGCGAAAAATCTGCTGGGTTGTTTTTTTTTGGCACACCCTGTATAATAGAGGGACCCCTAAAAGTCAGTTGTTAAGGCAAATCTCAACGGATTTGAATGAATCTTTTTTAAATGAAAGATCAATAAATTCTTAAAAGATTGCTGAAATTTTCATTAATGTGCTCTGCTTAGATCCATACGACAGTAAAGGGTAGGGGTGGCTCGCTGGCCGGCCAGCATGGGCCGCCGTAATTATGCGCCGCTATTGTTATGTTAATCGAGCCCGCCGGCTAAGGCCTTCTATTCTATTGATCGGCGGCCGCTACAAACCTATTCCTTCTGAGGCTACAGGCTACTAAGCTTCCGGTTCTCGTTCTCCAGGCAGTGATATTTCCGGCAACATTACAAGCGAGGTATGCTCTCATTGTTGTCCTATCTGGCGGTGGTTATGTGTGATGGCTTCAGCTTCTGAGCGTAAACAGTGTCCGCACTGTGAGAAGAACTTTGCCTGGAAACGAGGACTGAACAATCATTTAGTGAGAGCGCATCCAGACAAAGAGAGAAACAATGATCACTGGAAGGTTACATGTGGAGAATGCGGTAAGATAACCAGTACTGTACGTAGTTTAGTATGCGAAATTGTAATGGGTACAGTGTAGTGGAATAGCTTAAAATACAGACAAAGTGGCTGTGTTTAGAAGAAAAACTGGCCAGCAGACGTCTGTTATGTGAGCACCTGATCGCTAAACATGAGATCGCTGTTAGCCCTTTCTCGAACAAGAAATTTGACGGCTACACAGCTTTCAAAGAGTGGCAAAAGACTGTAGCTACAGATGGTAAATATTGCAAATAGAATACGTGTCTTATACTCTACACCGAACAATTATAGGAGGGTTCAGCTGGCGCGTGTTATACGGATCGAAATCGTCGAAGGAACAAGGCTTTCAGTGTCATCGTAGCGGGTACAAAGCAATCAAGGGACCTGAGGAACGTGAACGCGCCAAAAAATATGATGGAACGATCAAAGTTGGCTACACCTGCTCTGCTCACCTTAATGTCGCAGTAGCTGAGGACGGAAGGTTTATTGTTAGCAGACATGAAAAATGCGCAGAAGAGCAAAGCCACGCAGGCCGGCAGCATGGACGGAAGCACACGCGGAGATGGTAGGAGCGGCCCAAGAAAGAATGCAGCGGCTAGTTCCCTCTCGCTGTACAGTCTGCCTCAATGACAATGATGAAGGAGAGGACACTGAAATCGACTGGATTCAGTGCAGTGAGTGCGATGGCTGGCAGCATAGCCTGTGTGCGAGTTCAACTGCTAACAAAGAAATCTACAAATGCGAACACTGCACGGCTGCGGTCAAACCCAGACAGAAACTACAAAAAACAGCCTAGTTAGTTGCTTCCTTCACATAAACGCCAGCGGCGCAATAGTAGCAATGTTGTTAGTTCTTATAATAGTGTTGTTATGTGTTCTTATATTCTACGGGTGTTGAAAAAGCAATGTTATTCTGTGTTTTTATATTCTTTGGGTGCTGAGATAGCAATGTTATTATTCTATGTGTTCTTATATTCTCTGAGTGCTGACTAAAAGTGAAAATTACCTTGTTAAAACGGCGTTCTCCTCTTTCTTTCATGCAGCAAGTATAATTACCGGCCAGGCAGGCCAGCGGCCGATTAATAGAAGGCTCCAGCATTACTACGTAGTTAAAACGGTGTTCTCCTCATTCTTTCATGCAGCAAGTATAATTACCGGCCGATCAATAGAAGGCTCAGCCGGCCGGCCCGATTAACATAACAATAGCGGCGCATAATTACGGCTTGCCGGCCAGCGAGCCACCCCTACCCTTTACTGTCGTATCTTAGATCCTGAGATATACGCCCTCATTAGGGACCCCTAAAAGTCAGTTAAGCCCGATTGGCATCCAGTTTTGAAAATTTCAATCTGGTTATGCAATAGAATAACTAGGGATTGGCAAGGCAAGTCCAACGTCCAAGCTGCATGGTTTAGACAACACAAAAACGGTCCAAAAACGGTTTTCGCAACTTGAAGCGCAAATTCTCGTGTTGTGTGTTCAATTATTAGTAAGAAGGAAGTGAGTGATGTATTTTATTTATTTATATGAAACAAACAAAAAGTATATGAGAGCTATAGAATAAGGCAGTTAGTAGTTTACGCACCGTTCGCACCGTTACGCACCGTACGCACCGTTACGCACCGTTCGCATCAGAAGCGACCCCAATTGGGCGCCGATCTTTTGGAGTGGTGAATTTGCTTAGATCGATCAGAGAACCGGTCTATTTCAGCTTGCATTAACAAATTCCGCGTTTTGGTGGAAAAGTACTTGGAAAATCAGCTTATTTACAATTTAAGAAGGAAGAAGCATAAATAATCCCGTGTGTCACTGTCACAGCGGCCCCTGGCACCCGTGGAAGCGGTGCGTTTGTGGGTTCGAAACCTGTCAAGGTGATGGGAAGTAGTCGACACAAAGCTCAACCAAGGCCGTCGAAAGTCAGCAATGGCAAGTAGATAAATGGGAGGGGAGTGGGTAGGGTTGTTGTTAAGGAGACTGCCGGACCTTCTGTCTCTTCCTGCTCTATAGCAGTTGGCTACTCCTAGTCCGAAAGAAAAAAGTTACAACAACAAAATAACAATTGGACAGGACATATAATGCAGCGGAACCACTGACAGCATAACCAATATCGAGTTTGTCCTTGGTCTCAGTTGTGAAGTACGTAAAAACATTTCGATTGTTAGTTTAATGGTTGCCCCATCAGGTCCAATTTTTCGGCCAATCATTTCCCATTTTGGTACTATGTCAATCAGAAGAGGTGCCGATTTGATGAGACGTTTTTGCCTGATGAAATTGAGACGTTTAGCAATGGGTGTAAAGTTTCGGTGAATTTTGTTATTGCACCCCGATTTTTGAAACAACCAAACACCTTTCCTTTCCCAGAGCCGATCCTATACAGCTGTACATACATACATGGTGCATAATATGGTAAATTCTCTTTTCCAATGCTTTAGATAACAGCAGCTTTGAAAGCATTTTTATGCATACCGTAGATTCTCAGGAAGAGAATCAGAAGAAAACTAAGCAACAAAAGCACTGCACTACAGCAACTGTGCGGAGATGCACCACAGCTAACAGAAAGAAGCTAATATGATGCAAACATCACGGAAAAAGCAACTGCACTAAATGACCCAGAAAGCTGTGGCCGCGTCGGTGGCTCAGTGGGTAGCTCGCTGCCTCTGAGTCACGGCGGCCGCTGCATCCCTAGTGGTTGTAGTGGTTCATCCTCTCGGCGTGGCAAGTTTCTTGCTGCAAAGAGTTGGTCGTCGGCACAACGCTCCACCCAGGCCACCGAAAGCTGGTTACAGCGAGTAGATAAAATGGGAACCAACTGGATCTGCCACAGCACCGAAGCCGCTCCTACAGCATGCCAACTTGGAGAAAGAGCAATGACGTCAGGAGTTGTCCACGGAAACCGACTAGGCAGGGGGGCCTCTCTCGCTCTAGGGGCGGACCTAGCGGACGTTGGGAGCTGACATCACCATGACGTCAACGCGCCAGGGACTTTCTTAGTACCTGGCGTCCAATAGCATGGCTAGAGTGGCTGGCAGTGATAGAAGGGAAGCGTCCGAGATGACGAAACTACGGGGGTTGCGCAATGGATCGCAAGGTCTGAGCGTAGGGCCGTAAAGGCCCCCCCCCGCACATCGGATCGGACCAGAAAGCTGCTCTAACTAACACCGAATCTTTGGGGGCGTGTATTAAAATTACGTAATGGCATGGGGGTGGGAGGTTCGCCAAATGACTACTAATCATTACGGCGGAGAAGAGGGTTGGCGACTTAATTACGTAATTTTTTTCAAAGTGCAGAAATCACTGAAGTGGCCATAATTTTAATTGTTTTAATGTACAGTACATGTACATGTACTTTCGATTTGAAGCCTTTGGGTGTACATTATCTCAATTTCACTTTAAGTTGTAGTAGTTGTGGAAAGTCAAAAGTCCCATTTTTCAAAAGGGTGGTGTGTAACGCACTGACAGGGCCCTTTGGGCGAGAGATGATTCTACTGCTATCAAATTTTTCCCTGACCGGACACGAAATTCCCTGAATTTTCCCTGATTCCCTAATTTTTTAAAATTATGTGACTTTTCCATGACTCTCTGACTTTTCAGGTCCTGCACGAACTCTGGTTTATAACTATCGATTATCAGTCAAGTGATATGGCAGCAGCCCTAAAATCCATGAGAAAACACTTTGGTTTCATTGACTCGGCTCTTTTCCCCTCTATCTGGTGCTGCTCCCTGGTGATGATGGTGACAAGACAATTTCCGTTTCTGTTCTGCACATTCTGTTTTTTACTGATGCTTTCTCGTTAAAAGATTCAATACACCCTGCTACTTTTCCACCAAAAGGCGTAATTTGTTAATGCAAGCTGAAATAGAACAGTTCTCTGATCGATCTAAGCAAATTCACAACTCCAAAAGATCGGCTTTGTGTCGACTACTTCCCATCACCTCGACAGGTTTCGAACCCACAAACACACCGCTTCCACGGGTGCCAGGGGCCGCTGTGACAGTGACACACGGGATTATTTACGCTTCTTCCTTTTTAAATTGTAAAGAAGCTGATTTTCCAAGTACTTTTCCACCAAAACGCGGAATTTGTTAATGCAAGCTGAAACAGACCGGTTCTCTGATCGATCTAAGCAAATTCACAACTCCAAAAGATCGGCGCCCAATTGGGGTCGCTGCTGATGCGAACGGTGCGTAACGGTGCGTAACGGTGCGAACGGTGCGTACGGTGCGTAAACTACTAACTGCCATAGAATAAAAAGATGAATTTTGAATTTTTGAACCACAATTCAGCCGTTGAAGGACATTTTCCCTTTGAAAACTGAATTCGTTTTTATAACGTCAAATTTCTGTAAGGCCCGGCTAATTACTGCATGCTATATTCAGATTTACCTCGGATACGTGTTTTTGGTCTCGGAATAAATCAGTAAAACGTTCCACCCAAATTGTAAATCTTTAACAAATATGACTGAATGCGGTATCAAACAACTGCTTATCACTTCTACATAATTGTTTTATACACTAGCACATCCATAACCAATTACTGCATGCTATCTCAGATTATGAGCTCTAGTCATAACACCTTTCTTCATCGATTATCGGCCGATTTCCCCCGAAACCACACTTAGAAAAATTGCTATAAAGTCATACCTACCTATGTTTATTGTTTACCTATGATGTTTATTCGTGCACAAGGCCGGATCGGTAGACCATTACCCTAGCTACAGAATTAGCACAGTCAGAAAGATTGGGATCGAAACCCCAGGACGGTGGCCCTTTTAAAAGGACGAAAAAATGCGCCACAACGTCTACTTACTAAAACAATATTGTAGCATTTCAGTACTCCGACAGATATGTCTGCCCAAGAGCGTATGGGTAAATATGATTATTTGCTATCGATTAAGCATAAACATAACAATATTAGTCCAAGCCCCAGGACGGTGGCCCCTTTTGAACAAAAAAATGGCCAAAAATTTTCTACACTGAAAACACTAATCAGCGCAAGTAGTGATCTCCCTATCCTCGCTTGGAACGGTAATATAGAATCTGATCCGGGATCCCCAGTTTCCGACCCCAAGCGTGGTACGGAAAAATGGTTCGGTGATTTTGACCGTTGCTAGGGACCGTAGTTTACAACTTCAAATGTTTCTCGACACAACACAACGAGATTTTCCATAGTTTTAAATATAGTTTTGTTTCAATTTCCAAATGTTGCTTTCTAAAATTCACCTTTTCTGTCTGATTGCAGAAAAAAGCAGAGCTTCTATTTGTACACAATTTGTAAGCGATTCAAAAGCGAATCGGCAGTTATTAACAGATACTTGGGCATTCTACAGTAGTGAGGCACATCAGTTCTTCTACAGTTCCAAATGTCAGTACATTATATCCAGTAGGACCTTACCTTATCACCCTTCATAACTGCTACGCTAAAAGAGAGTTGAGGCACAGACATTGCTGATTTCCCCAGGTTGTTTGTAAATAGCTCAGAATATTGTTGTAAGTATTGCTTGTTTGGGCTTACGACTCTTACCCCCAGTTGTGTTGGAAATTAGCGACAAGCTCCCTTTGGTAGGTCCTCCTAGCCCCGAGCCACTTATACGAAGAGAAGTTTGTGCCATGAAGATAGACTGAACTAAGCCGGCACAGTTGGTGTAGTGGTTTAGGCCGCAAAGCCACTGTGCTTCGTGCGCTCATCCTCTCGGCGCGGCAAGTTTTTTGCCGCAAAGAGTTGGTCGTCAGCAGAAAGCTCCAACCAGGCCACCGAAAGCTGGTGACAGCGAGTAGGTATGGGAACCGACTGGATATGCCGTTGCACCGAAGCCGCTCCAAAGCATGCCACGTTGGAGGAGAAGATCAATGACATCAGAAGTTGTCCATGGAAACCAACTAGGCCTGGGGTCTCTCTCACACCAGTAACGGAACATGTGTATAGAATGGCGACCAGGACAAAAGAGAAGCTCCAGTGCAAAGCGGTTTGCTTAGCAGTGCACTTACGCAAACCGCAATCCTCGATTACTAATTCTTATTTTGTCTTTAAATAGCAGCCACCTGCTCTTCCGTTAACAGATTCCAATTGTTAACTACTCTGTTTGCAAAGAAATGCTTCTTTACGTTGATACGACTACTCTGCACTTTCATCATCTGTGAATGTCCGCGCGATTTTCGCTGTTTAAGCTCAAAGAATTCGCTAGGGTTCAAATCAATTAATCTATTTTTATCTTGTAGCATCCGATCCGATCCGATGTGGCGGGGGGCCGTACGATGTACAGCCCTACGATCAGACCTGCACGGTCCATTTCGTGACCCCTGATATCGTCATCTCGGACGTTTGCCCTTTTTTCACTGCCAAGCCACTCAAGACATGCTGTTGGGCGCCAGGTACTAAGAGAGTGCCTGGCGTGGTGACGTCATGGTGCCGACAGCTCCCAACGGCCGCCCGGCCAGTGACACTAAACCGGTATTGGCGCTATTGCTGGTTTCTCAGACGGCTCCTGACGTCGTTGATCTTCCCTCCAACGCGGCATGCTTTTTGGAGCGGCTTTCCGTGCAACGGCAGATCCAGTTGGTTCCCATTTTACCTACTCACTGTAACCAGTTTTCGGTGGCCTGGGTGGAGCTTTATGCCGACGACCAACTCTTTGCGGCAAGAAACTTGCCCCGCCGAGTGGATGAGCGTACAACGTCGCGCACAGTGGCCATGCGGCCTAAACCACTACACCAACTGTGCCGGCTATCTTCTAGCATAGTATTAAATCTGTTTTTACCATTCGTTTTTCTAACGTTTCGTGTTCCAGCATTGTAATACGCTCTAAATATGGTCTCCCAGATATTCTACTAACTAACTACGAAAAACTTGAATTGAATTGCAATGTGCAAACAGTGCAATTGAAAACACCAGCACAATGGTGTTATAAGAACACAATTCTTTCGTCCAATTCATTCGTTCATTTCTTTCTCTTCTTTCATTCTTTCAATAATTATTTAAACTACGATTTACACGCGCCCGCCGCGGTCTTAGAATAATGGCTTGGGCGACATTTTGGAGCCAAATTTTGTAGTGCATTAACCAGTAGTTTCGTCATCCTTGCAACGACGCACCTTCCGTTTTTAAACACCGTCTGTAAATACACGGCGTTTTCTCCTAAACGGTGCTGCAAAAATTCGAGGCCGTATTTATGTGATTACTGCCTAAGTGTTTTTGCCTGTTTTTTAGTGTTTAGCCATAAATAAGTAGCAAAGCTACGTTACATAGTAAAAGTAGTATGACGGACGCCCATGCTTTCACTTTTAGCAAGACCTAAACAGGGCTAGTTTGTATACTCAAGGCTACTCTAATGATGTAGCAGTACTACTTGAACGATTTGACCTGGGTACATTGTGCAGCCTGATGCAGGGAGCACTTGCCAAGGTCCTAACGATGGTGCACAGAGCATCAGCTCTCAGTAAATCGCAGGAAAACAGAAGCTGTTCTGTTTACTTATAAAACGAACCTCAATGACTTTCGGGCATTGACCCTTTATCGGCAACAATTGCAATTCGTTTCACAAGTGAAGTTCTTGGGGGTCATTGATACCATCCTTCACTTCCCTTGGGCAAATCAGATGTGCGGTTGGAAAAAGTTGGGGATTAACACCCAAAGTAGCTTTTTGGTGATAAATGTACAGTTATACTGTACAATGCCGCTGTCGGGGTGTTGCGAAAGGCCCCTATGATATACAGGCTCCCCAGGCGTTGAACACGGCCCAATCGCCTCTTAGACATCACACGGTCCAATCGCGGCCAGCACACAACAGCGGCATACCTCTAACCATAGGACGCACACTCTTCTAGTTCTTTCTCCTCTAGTATTTTATTTATATAGAGGCTGAGGCATGGGCAGCTTATGCCCGTCTTGATAGAAACGGTCATTGGAAGTATCAGGGGCAACAAGTTGGACATTTGGCGGCCAAGCTCAGGGCCCTGAATCAGGTTCGCCCTGATGGCAATATGGTCCCTAGATACTGTTTTAAAAAGCCTTTCCAGGTTTTGATCCCCACACGGGATGTTGGGAATCGTGGGAACCCCAAGCCCGAACATTGGACAATTTTCCCGAAAGCCTAATCCCAGCAACAATCTTCGTCGTTCATATAATCATTTTGTATAGGACACCGATTGCAACCGGCGATCGCTACTAGTAAGGTTTACTACGTCCAGTAAACCAAAATAAAGATCAGTCAGGTCGATGGGTGGGCTGGGCCGTTCGTCCGGCTACAAAGCCCTACCCTTTATGTACTTATCGAATTTTAACTCAGATATCTTTATACGAAAACCATTGAGTGTGCGTATATTGACAACTTCCGTCGGCAATGCATTCCAAATAGTTACAACTCTATTAGAAAAAAGCTCTTAGCTAAATCCAAACGTGTATACCTACAATACAGCTTTAAATTATGCCCTCTAGTTCCAACCACAGGTGCAAACTGAAAAAAGCTCTCCACCGGCACATCCACATCCTACTGGCCTATTATTCAGTAAAAGAAAGAAAAAACTTGCTAAAAAGTGAACGAATTACCGTCGGTTGTGCTAGTTGAGGATTTTCCTGCCGATTGAAACGGTTTTGGGAGCTAAACACACAAAAAAACAGGCAAAAACCAGCTGAGAAGAGAATCACCTGAATATGCGGTGTCATCGCATCGGTGGGGAAAGGGCCGCGTATTTGGCGACCTGTGTTTAAAAGCGGAAGCGTAAATTAATATCGAGGAGTGCGGTTCGATAAGGCCGATGGTGCTTGCTGCTACGGTGGTGACTGGTGACAGTGTCTTTTAGGTTTTGCCAGGCGACGCGTGCATTTTGAGGGACAACTTGTCTTGTCTTGTCCCCACATTTTTGCCATTGTGCTTGTGGCGTTTTGTGGTTCCTTCTGTCCGTATACAAAATGCTCTTGAATTTTTTCATTTCCGTCCTCTATTATGAGTGAAGAAGTCCTCCGGATTGGCGCCATCTTCTAGCTTGTGTTTGCGACATGTCCGATGTAGTAAATGAAGCTCGTCGACTGGCCGATTACTTTATTGTGTTAGGATTTGACGAAAAACAGGAAAGTCAGTCAGTTGCAGTGGCGCTGAATCTTAACCACCACTGTTCGGTCATCATTTTCAGGGAGCGGCGCCAGCGTTGGTTGCATAATACAGCGGTTTCCCTCCGAAGACTGGCCCGATGTACCTTTTTTTGAAGGTCTCGAAGTGGTAAGGAAATACAATAAACGCGTACTAATTCATACTCGTGTCGAAAAGTGTCGGCGACAGAGAGAACGGCATAATAAACTGTCCTCCACATATCCATGTAGCATGTCATCCGCCTACGTGGGAGGGGTTGGGTCTCTGGCGCCGGCCGGGGCGGTGGGCAGTCTGAGCCAAAATTCTGGGATGGGGCAAGGTACTAGAAACGCTAAGCAACTCGCCATGTAAAGTACGGGGCGTATGAAGCACCAACACCACACTTAAGTCGGGTGGAGGCAGACACAGGTCCCCCTGTTACATGTATGATTCTGCATTATTCTCGTTGTTTTGCACTAAATCAATGTCATTTAGACATTCCTACCCACAGACAATATTTAACAAAAAAGGCCGCCGACAAACAAGTTATTCAATTTGTTGAAGAACATTTTGTTGAGTTTTGTCGGCGACGGTAGATAGATGTTGCTTGGCGTTTTTGCGCGTTCGTACTTTAATAAAGATATCGGCCCGACAGAAATGTCAGCGACCGACATTTTTCGACACGAATATGGAATCCCCTGCGCCTTAAGAGGAAGCTTTGAAAAATTGATTTTACGAACAGTTGTAGCTGTGTCAACCACAGGGCTGGCAGTTGCGTGATGTACACGATAAGCCGCAGTTCTTCGTCAGTGCACTGACAGATGTGGAGGGCAGACGACACTACGCGGCTTGTCTGTCGTTCGGGGAGCCGAGATTTCCCTCTGAGTCGCCCATTTCTCTGCAAGACGACGACGACGATCTGCTGGTGACCGGTCACGCGCCTGTCCTGTACAAACCGAAATGTCTAGTTCTGGTCTCCAGACACCACTGCTTTGACACATTCCGGGTATTGATTATGCCACGCACAGCACGGTCAGCCACTTGACAACGGCATATCCGGTACTCAAGGCAATGGTGCCATAGGCCTGTTTTGGTACCATGAACGGTACCAGTTCGGCATCGGTCATGATATAACAAGTTGAAGGCACCAGTACCACATACGCCGTTAAGTGCTTGACTGTAACCAGACATGGACAAAGGGGGGCTGAGTGGGGTTGCCCCACTCAACCGGCCGCTACCCCCTCAGGAATTTTTTGGAAGAATTTTGTATAGAAATTATGATAAAAATATGCCTGCATTAGGTGTAAATGAGCTCAGAATAGCTTATTTTAACTTATTTTAATGAAAAATAAGCCAAAAAACCTTGATTCTAGCCAAAAATCGGACTTCTTGGCTTACCACCCCCTCAGCCCCCCTCAGGCGCTCCTACCCCCTCAGTCGAAATGCTAGCCCATGTCTAACTGTAACCATGTACTTAACGCTCCACCTGTTGTTAAGGACTGTCTCAATACCATTTACACGATGCACCTGGACTGTTCGTCTCGTAACATCGAGGACAAGTCTTCATTGGAAAATCTAGTCGCTACTTTGGTTGCCGGTCTCAAGGTACCTCCTTACGGTAAGAATTTTATACCGTCTTACCTGTCGGCGGATATTACGTAGAAAACTCCATACGTGAGCTGAGGCCAGAGTCTGATCCCTACTCGTACCTCGATAGCAATTTTGGCGACTTTCGTTAGAGAAAAATGGCCCTACCTACCTCGCCCGCTACCGCTGCAACTCATACCCCCCGCTCAGGCTTTTTCCAATCCGTGTATGGAAAACTTGAAACTGGAACGGCAGTTCGGCACCATACAGGATTGATTGTTTCATCTAAACTACTTTCAATCTTTCAGGTGGTCCTTTGTTTAAGTTCAGTTTGGGTGCAGGGGACAGACAAGCAGTGCAACCTCCCAGCAACTTTATGATTCCTGTCACTGGCATCTCAGTAGCTATGCTCTTCAAGCAATTAGGTGCTAGAGAGTGTTTCATTTCGTTTTTTGCGCTGTAAGGCATGACTTTAGGAACAATCCACAACATGCTGTGCTTATTTTGCGCTGTTCTCACCGACAAACGGATCCTATTTCATTCCTGGTCTTACCGACGCTTGTCGGACGCCTGTCACGCTTTGTCGTCTCTGATTTATCCGCTCAAGTACAGCTACGTCTACGTGCCTCTGCTGCCGGAAGCTGCGTTGGAAATCTTGGAAAGCCCTACGCCCTTTATTATGGGCGTTCACTCATCTCTGAAACGAAAAATTTATGAGGTACGTACCGCCGGTATCTGCATTGAATTAGGCGTGAGTGTGTAATTTTAGTGCGGCGTTATTGCTGTGGATTTGGACTGCGGAAGTGTAATCGTGCCCGATGCTATCGCCATTCCTTCACTGCCGGAACCCTATCACACTCGTCTGCTGAACAATTTGACATTAGTATGTGCGGCGGCTGGGGCGGTCGTTTAACGTCTGCCCGAGGCGGCGGCTGTCAGCTGTCTAGCCAACATACAACATCGTACATCGGTTCTGTCTGTCTAGGTATTAAATCCCGGCCTCAACACTGCCGACTGTGCCTTCAAACCAGCCACACTCACCGCTCCTCAGGAGGATTCGCTTATACTAGTACGAGATAGCACCTTAGCCCTTCGACCACAAAACATCAAGTTTAAGCAGAAACAAATTTACGTCCATTCTTTCGTCCTTCTTTAAGTGTTTTGTTCAACACCTATCGTATCGTAGTAGCAGGCGGGGAGACGCCCAGTTCGCCGCGCCCGGTTTGCCGCGGCCGGCTCGCCGCGAGCCCGTTCGCCGCAGGGTTGTTTCGCCGCGGACCGGTTCGCCGCAGGTAACAATTTTTGAATTCGGTTTAGCAAGCGAACATGTACTGTGGCAGCTTATAAATAAGAAGTTATTTTTAAAGATTAGTCTTGTCAGTAACCGGTAAGACTACCCGGAAGCGCGGGATGGTCAACAGACAATAGAGCCTAAGACGCCCCACGCTACCACAACATACATGCACTGTGGCAGCTTAGTATGTTAAGTTAATGTGTAGTATGTAGACGTATTTATATATTTATGGATCATAAGTCCGAAAGTCAAAATGTCGAAATTATAAATGCGGAATGGGTACGAAATGCTGAATGTTCAAAATTGAGCTAAAATGAGTGCGCATTGGGTCTGATACGCACTGTATTATGAAACGCAATGGCTGAGCGGTGGAGCAATGTGGTGAAATATAGCTACAAAGATAAAAAACCAAAGAAAATTTGGAATGTGTTTTACACTAAATTGTAGGGAAGTGAAGTGATAGGGCTACAATATTCTGTTAAGGGGCTTGCAGAGGAGCTAAGTGGCCCAAAGGGGGTCGAAAAAAATTTGTTGCCTAGGAACTAGAATTCGATCGTTGATTCTTAAAGTACTCCAAAAGTTACCTAAAAACCTCAATTTTTAAGTCCAAACTCTGCTTAGTTCACTAGAAATTCGATTTTGAAGTTTCGGTCCCATAGTTGAGCAAACCGATTTTCAAAGGGCCACATCTCGAGCGTGGAGCGTCGAATCGGGATATCTTTTGTGATAGTTATTTGACCTATCGAGATGGGTTAGCTCTTAAGCTTTGAGCCCTCTACGCCTAACTTTAGTTTTTTAGGTCTGAATACCCACACTCCACCGGTTCAGAGACTGGCTCTTAAAGTTCGAAAACGACTGAAATAACCGAAACTTAATCGTCGAAGACGACTCTGAAGTAACCGAAACATTTTGTGCATTCGGCATTTCGTACCCAATTAGCAATTTGGCTTTCGGCATTTCGTTACCTTTTGGCATTTTCAGTTCGGCATTCTGTAGCCAACCCCCGTCTCAGAGTTCAAACGCAGTAGCATTGCAGAGCCTTATGATAATTTTTGGCCGGACTTCATAATATGGCACATTTACTTCGCATACTAAGCTTCCACAGTACATGTACGCTTGTTAAACCGAATTAAAAAATAATTATCTGCGGCGAACCGGTCCGCGGCGGAATAACCCTGCGGCGAACCGGCTCGCGGCAAACCGGCCGCGGCAAACCGGGCGCGGCGAACCGGTCGCGGCGAACTGACCCCAACCCTAGCAGGCGTAGTGTGTAACCGAACCGACAAATTAGTTTTCGCCTATAGAGATTATTTCTTTACTTGTTTACTGTTGTCCTAGTTGTAGGCGCTGCTGTCGTTTTACTGGGTTCATGCGGGCCACTGATTTTCATGTCTGTTCATGGAAAATAGGGATTTTTCAACATTTTCTTGACCTCTTGGCAAGCCTCTTCAAACTACTGAAACTGCTAATTCCTGTATAGGAGTGGGGCGTAGCGTAACGGATACAGTAATGCGCTTTTGAATACCAAATTCTCCCTTTCATACATGTAACAGCTCCGGGCCGACCTGGGGGAGGGAGGGTTTCCTCAGATGGGGAGTCGATGGGGGCTTCGTCCAGAAGGGGGTCCGAAATTTTAAAAAGCTCCAGAACGCCAAATAATGTGTTTTTAGCACGTTTTTTTCAGTAAGGACGCTAAAAATCGCTATTTTAAGCTGCCAAATAGCGTTTTAGAGCTAAAAGCAAGCAAAAATTGACAAAAAGGGCTTCCAAAATCACCGATTTCTCATAAATATCAGCAGTGGAAGCGCCAAATTCGGTTTCCAAAGGCTTTTCAAGTGAATTTTAGGCTAAAAATTAGTGATTTCTGACCCAGTTTGTTAATACTGAAGCCACTACTAGTACTTGTATTTTTGGTCGGGGGTCCCTTAACCTGTCTCGGCGGGGGGTGAGGGGGGTTGGCCTTTCCAGCAGGAGGGAGGTAACCCCCAACCCCCTAGATAAAAATCAAAGAATTTGGAAGACCCTAATCAGTGTGAACCCATTTTACTAGAATACGGTTTTGCAAAATCAAGTGAATTACACTTTATTTAGGACAAGCAGATTCGAGCGTGTTTTGTGCGGTTGTTTGCCGATCTGTTCACTCAATACCGAACGTGTCTGCAACTGGTGCGTTTGTACCCGGCGCCTTACATCAGCTTTCACAAGGCCGCTTTCCTCGGAATGCGCGGACTGCAAGATGACGAGTTTATGGGCAGTCTAATAGACTCCATGTCCTTTCAATCATTCGTCAGTGAAAGAGGCTCTCCGTTTCGAATTTGCGACATGTTTGACGAGGTTCCCTTCACCAGTCTAACAGTTCTGTTTACTCCATATTTTAGACCTGCGCCCATGTTCAGGGCGTGCTGAGACAGGAAAAAGGAGACCGCGATAAATTGTCCAACATTCAACTTTTGGCTCAGCAGCTGCTTTCGAACGTACATCACAATTGTTCTTGACCGTAGCTAATTGAACAGCTTTCAGGAGGTTTCGAGCGAACATTTTGTGCCGAGCATACCAGAGCCAAGTGAGGAGTCTCTGAACAGTTTGGTGCCGCCGTCTTTCCCCTTTCTGGACGAGTCGCTGGTGCGCCAGCTAATAACCGAACAATTGACCAAGCAGTCGACAATGCGTAAGACCAGCAGCTTCGGACGACTCCAGCAGACTGTCTTGCTGGCGCCCGGTGACGTGCCGGTGGGGGAACAAGAAGCCTGGCTAATGCCTGGAATGATTGGACCGAACATTAGGAGATTGGATGTGCTGCGCAACTGCTTGCACTGCATCTTCGAAAACAGAGTTTCTGACGCTCGCAAGGTACCTCGCCTCCAGTGGCAGTTAGAGTGTGAACTGGTATTGGGTGTATTCATACATGGGCTTGGGGTTACCCCTCCCCTCGCCGGCCAATATTCTCTCGGCCGGACATAGCTCCTCCCACCTCCTCACGGAAGGACAAAAAGTTTCGTTTGTTAGGCAAAAAAAGGCGTTTTTTTACCTTTTTCGAGGAGCCCCAAGACCTCCAGACCCTTCCGAATATTTCCGATCCCTGTATGGTTGTTTTCCAGATATTGGGATTTTTCTGCCCCCACACTAATTGGGACCTGTACAAATGGAAAAAATCGTTGTCCTGAAAAATTGACCTGAAAACATAAAAAGTTTGATCTAAAGTCGATTTAGCATTAATCAACTAATAGTTAGGTAGAATTTCTTCTAGTGTCCGCTTCTCTAAGTAGTACACCAGTAATTATTTTCTCTGTTCTTTTTTAAAAAAATATTGTGCCATTTCTAATGACACAGAATGTACCGTACCCAGTGGTACACACCCTTTCCGGCCGAGTTAGGAAAAAAAGATTCGCAAAAAATGAGACACTACTAAATTACGAATTATTATGTAGTAAAGCTGTTAATTACTGCTAATTTTACTCTCAGAATGGCTTCTAAATGCCTTCTTAAAAGCTAATTTTTAAGAATTATCTAGCCCTAGCCGGGCACATACATGGGCCGGAAAAATCCGGAGGGGGGTAGGGGGTTGAGACCTCGGGGGGGGGGGGGGGGTCCCCCCCGGAAAAAGGCCAAAAAACGCCTATTTTGCCTTAAATAAGCGAAATTTTCGAGGGGGGTGGGTGGCCGAGGGGGTGGTATGGCCGGCCGAAGGGGGGTATGGCCGACCGAGGGGGAGGGGTATACCCCCCTTACCCCCCGCGGCCCATGTATGGCCGGGCAATGGCCCAACCAGGCTTCTAAGAAGTGTAATCCCTCTGCAAAAAATCCTGCGTACCTCACTGGAATGTTCACCCTGTTTACTTAGATGCAATTTTTGGCCCAGCTATGCAAGTATTGGGGTATTTGGCATTTCAGTTATTGGGTGGGGTATTGGGTTTTTAGATTTTGTTCGCGCTCTAGTGGCAGCACCAACCGATTGTAGTTCATCTCTATTTATAGATGTTGTCGGCGGTGTTGCTGTCGATGAAGAGTCAGGCGGTGCGAGTGGCTTTCTGTCAAGAGCTGCATAACAACTTGTACCCGCAGAATAGAGCCACTCTCGATCCTCAACAGTTCGATCTGATTGTTCGCTTGATGAACTGCGCTTTACAGGTTCTTTACTAATCCTAGATTTTTCGACATATTTTATTGTCAGTACGATAATTACGATAATGATATCACCTGAGGCGTCAATTGGAGTGATGACACGGTACCGATAGTACGTGTTGAGAAATCCGTAACTGTTTGCGTTTCCTTTCGTTAGATGCCATAATGGTCGATGGAACAAACATTCTTGTTTCGATGGTTTGCGCTGGGGGCACTATTACTGTATTTTTGGGGATGGTTCGGTCTTTTAGTTACGTGTCAAATATCCGCTCTAGCATAGACATCTCATCTAAATGAATTTCTACCTGCGTCATTGTTTTCAGAATGAATCCGACTGCGACGAGCATGGCGTAGCTTATGCACTTTTGTCTCTGTCCAGTACGTACTGTCGGGTGAGTGGCGACGGTTTATTTATTTATTTGGCTCGCGCTTACCAAGTGTGTGTTTGCAGCGATTGACCCCTGGGATTCTACAGTTTGCCTACACCTGCATTCAAGAGCACGGAGTCTGGTCGAACATTCAGTTCTGGGAGTCTGTCTTCTTTCACGACATCCACCGGCAACTGCGTCAGGCCTACCTGCCGCAATCCTCGCAGGCAGTGAACAGGAGTTCTCAGAAAAGCTGTCCGTTCGGCCAGGGAGTATGCAAGCGTCGTTATTTCGTACGTACCTTTAGATTGTTGTGTTTCAGCTGGTTAATGATACATGGAATTTACTTGAAGAACCGACCGCTTTGTATTTGGCCAGTGAAAGAGTGAGTGGTTGGGGTTGCAGTATAACCAGGGATTTCTCAACATGTACCACATGTTTGAGGAGCACGAGCTTATCAAACATGTCGGCTTTCTGCATTTGACTGACTAGCATTGGTTTTTAGATAAAGAATTGGTCGCGCCTAGACGCAGAGACAGTGCAACGACTGCAGCAGGACGAGCAGTCGGTGGTGTTCGGTCAAGCCGTTCATTACACCAACTTGATAGTTTGTATGCGCACTCCGCTGGACGCTAGTCGACTGCGAAAGGTCAATCTGACCGAACTCGAAAGACAGAGCATTGCTGGCAGCACTGTCACTAACAGGTAGCTACTGTCTTTCCTCATACATCGACTGGGGCTTCCCATCAGGAAGAATTTTTCTAATTACTCTAAGGCATACATGTAACTGGGGGTCTGGGCTCTGCTCCCCACTAGACTTAGGCCAGACCTCCCCCCGGTTGGGACCCCCCGAGACGATCTTTCCGAGCAGCCCATCCGATTTTTCTGGCAAGTAATTTTTTAAGCAAATTTTCGCAATTTTTTACTATTTCTGACACAAAAATTGCTAAAATCGCCTGTAAAACAGCACTTTTTAGCTTAACTTGAGCCCAAATTAGCGATTTTTGACGATTATTAGTAAAAATTGCGATTTTTGAGCGTTTTTAGTGCCCAATCACCTCCCTAGAATTTGGGTTCAGACCTCCATGGCCGGCGCTAGACACCCAATCTCCCTTCCCCTTCTGCGAATGACATGTATGTTGTAAAGAACCTATTTTAACGAAGAATATGGCCCATGGACCTAGGATCCTGTGAGCCGCTGAGTTAGGTGGCACGTAAGAAGATTGGTTTAAGCGCCGACGATGTGAGCGAATCGAGCGCCAGTGTGGAGAGCGATGTGGAGTCGGGTTTTGTGGAAGAGGCGGTGGCTCTGCCCAACCGAACCGACGATGTCGGTCAAGCGACGGTACGTTGGATAGCCAAGTTCTTGGACAAAGTTTGCTCGGAAGCCGGATTGACTACCGAGCAGCTGGACCAACTGCATTCA
This sequence comes from Sabatieria punctata, assembly GCA_030248155.1. Lineage (NCBI taxonomy): Eukaryota > Metazoa > Nematoda > Chromadorea > Araeolaimida > Comesomatidae > Sabatieria > Sabatieria punctata. Next base: position 65,657 of record JASANB010005521.1, read on the forward strand.
CGCATTCCTGGTTTCCTGGCTATGCACGTCGAGAATCTGGAACAAGTCTACCGAGAGAGCAAACGTCTACCGCCTATTCACAAGGTTTTCTGGTCGTTTTTACTGTAGATTTTGCCACTCTTGTCCTATGCCAGTTGTTGAGGCAGAGCTTGTCTTCTTTTATACCAAACAGCTGGTTCCTGCGTTGTTACCACGCGAGCGCATTCTACAAGGCCATTTGCGTGTTTTTCTCCTTCCCGACGGACGCGCAGACACGGCCAAATTTGTTGAGCGCAGCTTCGGATGCAATTTACTGCCTGCTGAAGGGGCTCTGTTCTTGACTAACTACAGAGTCATATTTAAAGGACAACCCTGCGACCCTTACAGTAATCGGCTGTTCGGATTTCTTGGTCTGCATCTAAGGGTTGTAGTTTGCGAGCAAATAGTGGTGCGATGTTTGCCTATTATGGCTATGACCAAAGACAAGCGTATTGGACAGCAGTTGGTTGCCACCGGCACAGAGCAGAGTGCGCATCACTTACACGATGCCTTACAAATCCGGGCTGCCAATTGCCAAGTATGCATTTTCAGTGCTTTTACTTTGACTTGGTGTTACTTATTTCAGCTGTTCAAAGTGGCATTCGACGAAGAAGTGACGGCAGAGAAGGTGGAGGCTTTCTGTGCATCGTTGGAGCAGTTGAGATGGCCCGAAACTATCTACGAGTTTTTTGCGCTCTCCGCTGTCTACGGGAGTCAAGCAGCCGCCGGACAGCAAATGCCAGAGAAGCACAAAAAGGCCACTCTGCGGTTTGTTGATCTTTTCTTTTGGCGTCGAGTTTTTGCTGTCACAGTCAGGCACTTAACGCCGTTTACGGTACCGACATCATATGGTACCGGTACCTTAGGTAGCGGTACTATATTGTACCCCCACGTTCGGGTCTGTGGTGGTACCAGACAGGGTGGGGCATGGTAAGTGTTCCACGTTTGATTTATTGTAGCTCGCCGCTGCATGAATCGATTTCAATAAAACTTTGCACTAATATGGTCCCATGTCTAACTTAGATGTGTGCCAACTTTCAATGGTGTCCCTTGCTGCATGCTAATTTTACAAGGGCAAAGGCTTTCACATTGATTTCCCTGACAATCAAGGAAGTAACTGTATCTAAACTCGACTCAAATCGCTACAGAGTTCAAAATAATTGATGACCTGATATCGAGAAAATGGCTGAAAGTCAGCGTTTGGGCTTGGAAAAGCGTATTCAAGCAGTAAAAATTTACAATGAAACCAAAAATGCCCGTGAAACTGTGAGGCGACTGAAGCTGCTTTTCCCCGAATGGGCAGCGTGCAACCACATGACCGTTTTGAGAACTGTGGAACGTTTTGAGGAGACTGGTTCGGTGGGAGAGAGGAAGAGGGAAATGCCGAAGCCAGTCAGAACGGGATCGACGGAGGAACGAGTTCTGCACGCGATAGCGCAATCGCCAAAAAAGTCGACCCGTCGTCTTGCAGCGCAGACTGGAATTTCAAGCCACACAATTCGACGCATCTTGAAGACTGCTGCTCTGCGACCCTACCGGCCCTGGCTGTTGCAAGCGCTGAACGAAGACGACCCCGACCGACGTTTGGAATTCTGCGAGTGGTTTCTGGAGCAGCGGAACCTTGATGACCAGTTTCCAGACCAAATTCTGTGGTCTGATGAGGTGCAGTTCAAGCTGAATGGCCATGTGAACCGCCACAATTCAGTCTACTGGGCTGCTGAAAATCCACACAAAGTGCTGCAGAGGGAAGTAAACAGTCTGGGCATCATGTGCTGGGTGGGGATTTCCAGCAGCGGCATCGTAGGGCCCTTCTTCTTCGAAGAAACTGTGAACGGAGCCTCCTACCTGCAGCTGCTGGAGGAGAAAGTCTGGCCGGAGATCGCCACCTGGCCCGATCTGGATGCTGTCATTTTCCAGCAGGACGGGGCACCTCCTCACTTTACTGATCAGGTCAGGGAGTGGCTGAACGGTTCGTTTCCTAGGCGTTGGTTGGGCAGGAGAGGGCCGATAGAATGGCCGCCAAGGTCCCCAGACCTCACCCCCATCGACTTCTCCATTTGGGGGATCGTGAAGGAAACTGTCTACGCTCAACCGTTGAATAGCTTGGAAGAATTGAAGGAAACGATCGAAAATGCCTTTGATCAGTTTGATGCCGATTTGTGCTCTCGAATTTGTCGTTCGGTTGCCGACAGATGCACCAGATGTATCGCTCAAAATGGGGGCCACTTTGAAAACCAATGATGTAATGTTTTGTTGAATAAAAACGACATCTTTTGCTGGATCTTCCTCAAACTTTTCACACATCTAAGTTAGAGATGGGACCATATTAGTGCAAAGTTTTATTGAAATCGATTCATGCAGCGGCGAGCTACAATAAATCAAACGTGGAACACTTACCGTGCCCCACCCTGTATATGGTACCGGCACTTTATATGGTGTCGGTACCATAAACGGCGTTAAGTGCCTGACTGTGTCACATAGATTTAGCCAATGAACATGAAGCATCGCTTAAAATTTATATCGGAGATACGTGGTGCCAACTGGATGACTGTTCTAGCGGAATCGCGAAGAAAACGTTGCGTCGTGCAGGGTTGGCCAAGCCGAGTACGAAGCAACGGAAGGATAAATATGTGGTTGGCGCAGATCATCGCGGCTCGTTTGGTGACGACGACCGAACGCCCAAGGCTGACGAGGCAGCCACCGAGTTTCGACTGACGCTCACAAGAACGCTGGAAAACTTGCACAGAAGACGGTACACGCGAGATTACCAGGACCTCGGTCTCTACTCTGCCTATGAACACTCTGCAGCGGCGCACAGAGCCGGATCGCCGTCTGGTCGCAAGTCTGGCTTTCGGCTGTGCACTCTGAACAAGTTCTATGGGCTTTGTCACAGGTGTGCTGTAGATTGCTTTTGCCTCAGAATCTGAAAATCACTGGCCACCCCTTTGTTGTATGGTCGAGCGAGTAGGTCTTTGTCTTTCAGCTATCCAGCGGCTTTTCTCGTACCAGAAAGCACCAGTGATCACAGTTTGGAGAAAATCGGGAAATCTTTCAAGCACAGTCGGTGAGATTGTCATTTGCAAGCCTGTAATAGCCTTGTATCCTACAGTCAGAAATTTGGTGGTACTGATACATTTAAGTACACTTTGCTTTTATTTTATGGTGTCACCTGATGCTTCGCTAGAAGCGATAGTGCCATAGTATAACATAATTTGAACCGATCCCTTAACCCCTTTCGAAATCACCCCTTCCATGGTAGGCGAGCAGTGAACATGAAAATCCAAATGAACACAGATTCTCGATGGTGTTCGTGTTTGCCCGATATTGATCGGGCCCTAAAACTCTGTTTGTGAACACCATCCGCTCACCTTCTGATCACCACTTTCATTCGGTAACACCGCGAACATCACACACACGATCGTCACAGACATTTTTTTACATTGGCAGGCAAAACCACTACAAAAGATGCGAACACCTCTTTGACACTAACGAACACCACTTTTAGACGGTCAACACTAGAGTGTGAACAATACCTGAAAAACCCAATACCCGATACCAAAACCTGAGACCCCGAACACCCAATACTTGCATAGCTGGGCCTAAAATTGCATTTCAATGAACAGGTACATTTCAGTGGTGTACGCATGATTTTTTACACGGGGATGATAATTTTGAGAGGCCTGGTGTAAAAGTGATGTTCCCGTGTTTCCAGTTGGTGTTGGCTGTCTAAACCTGGTGTTCGCTGTTCTAAATGCGGTGCTTCCATGACTGCAGTTTGTGCTGACTTTGTAAAAGTGGTGTTTGCTTGTGTCAAAGAAGTGTTCACACTTTTTTTTCTGGTGTCGACTTAGTGTTGCACATGTGTTGATGGGGAACAATGAATACAATAGTGGTGATCGGATGGTGTACGGGTGGTGTCCATGAACACATTTTGGAATAGTTTGATGTGTATGTTTCTTTATTTGGTGTCCATGTTTTGTTTATTTTGGACGAACATTACGGGTGATTTCGAAAGGGTTAAGTTGGAACTCTCTTACTGTCCGCCCCGACCTCTCCTCTGCCCTGTTTTTCCGTAGTGGCAAATGGCAACTGATTTATTTGTAGTTTGCGTTCACAATCATTTGACATTCAGGTTTCCTGTGGTGACGTGGTGCAACTCGCAAGGGGCGTTTTTGCTGCACGGAGCTGCCTTTCACATCAAGAACGTTGTGAGTCGGTTTAAGCACCAACATCAGGGAGTGGTGCACTCGGCAGAGAAGAAACTGACGTCAGCAATGGGTATCGGCTTGGCGCACAAAGACGGCGCCTCTCCGTCAGTCAGACGTTCGGTGGGCAGTTCGACGGCAGAACAGTTCCGCTACCTGGAGGCTCTGGCCAGAATGTCGCCTACCAGCGCTGCTCTCTACCACAGCTCCCACCTCACCTCCAGCACCGGCAGTTTGTTCTCGCTCGACTCTCTCTACGCCGACGCCAGCTTGGACACCTCCAGCACAGGCAGTCTCACCCCCGACCTCTCGTTCAAGGCCTCCAAACAACAGAAGGCCGAACAGTTCTTCCGTAGGACAGCGCAAGACTTCGTGAGAAGCAGCGGAACTGGTAGTGCGCGGCCACATGTAAGTTGTGGTGCGCATTGTGTTCTCTTGCAGCCGGTCGAATGGTGATGAGTGGTCGTTTGGGCAGTCTGAAGCCGGTTGCTCATCAGCGAACTTCGTCCACGTCCTCCATGTCCTCTACTATCAGTGCCGCGTCGCACAATAAACGACACAGCTCCTACTTGGCTGGCGCGCCCGGTAGACGCGAACAGAACCAGCCGCAGACTTTGCACAGAGCTTCTTTGTATGTATTTGGGGAACGCAGCCAAGCTAAGGTGAGATTTCTTGGGTTCAGCTCTGTGTTGATTTATTGTTCCGATCTCCGGAAGCCTAGTAGCTGGACAGTGAAAAAAGAGCGCTCACAGCGTACAGTCGAGGTTTCGCCTGATCGTAGGACTTCTGCCCCCGTAAAATAGTAGTATCATATTCATACTGGCTACTTCATATCTCAGGCGCTCAAGATGCCACCTAAGGTGGAATTCATTCCGACAGCATATCCGACTTCGCACGACGCCAAGGCGGCTTTGAAGAAGTTGGCTCGTGTGGCAGCTCCCAGCTGCACCCCCGCCGGTGACTCTGACTACTCCCATCTGAAAGCGTTGGACGAGAGTTTGTGGCTGAGACAGGTGATCGACTGCAGTCTGATCTCCATCTACGTACTGTACGTACTTAGCCAACCTTGCAGATCAGTCTGTATCTGCAAATCGCAAGTGTGATGGTCGATCTGATCGACATTCAGAACTCGTCGGTGGCCATTTGCCTAGAAGATGGTTGGGACGCCTCCTTGTTGGTGCGTTTACACAGCTTAACTCTAACCAAATTTCATTCAATTCGAACACCCCGTTTTCGTGTGCTAGCCTTTCTATAAAACACTTGTAGTTGAGTTGTGTGGTGCAAATTCTGCTGGACAGTAGATACCGGACGTTGGATGGCTTTCGCACGTTGGTCGAAAAAGAATGGCTAGCCTTTGGTCACCGATTCTCTCACCGTGCCAACCACACCATTGCCACTGCCAGCAGCGGAGTTGCTCCCATTTTTCTGATCTTCTTGGACGTGGTTCATCAGGCAAGCCGACTGTTTTGTTTTGTTTTGTACGTTGGACGAAAGTAATGGTTCTTTGTAGATTCTGCGTCAGTTTCCGAGTGCCTTTGAATTCAACGATTTCTACCTTCGATATTTGGCCTACCACTCCATGTCTGGTTACTTCCAGACCTTTTTGCTGGACTGCGAAGCCGACAGAATAGAGGCCGATTTGTCTCTGGACGAACGGCCAAATTACAGTCGGCCGCAGGTGGTTGTGCAGTCATCGCTGGACGATTTCGATCGGAAAGCCAACACAATGGCCGCCGTTTGTCAAGAACCGCCGCCGTCTTGCGTCTGGAACGTGATCGACAACCGGAACCGACAGTCGGGCCTGTTCTACAATTATTCCTACCACCCGCGACTTCATGAAATTATCAGAGTTCAGTTTCACCTGCCTTCTCTTGATTTGTGGCATTTCTATACCGAAGATCCGCTCTTCACGGCTGCACCTATGATTTGGGTATGTCCTATCACTGTAATCATTAACAAGACGTTTTTGTTTTGGCGTAATGTATCAGGCTGTACAACAGAGTCAGGACGGTTAGAGAAAAGTTAGCGATCGTTGTAGAAAAAGTACGCATGCATCAAGCTACAGAAGGAACA
>JASANB010005522.1:0-22437 GCA_030248155.1 Sabatieria punctata
TGGTGGTGTTTTCTACTGAAGACCTATCGATTCATCACATAAAAAGTATAGGTCAGAAAATTTCATGTTCCGCCACCTGCCTGGGTTTTATAAAAAACGGCTCTTAATATTTTCAATAGTATTACAATATAATTTAGGACAATAATGTGGCATCGCTATTTTTGCCTTTTCTCAAATGTTTCAAGGGTTCGTGCCGGACCCGTAAACTAAGAATCAATGTAGTCCACCCACGGAAATTCTAATTTTTCGGGTAATTCAAAGAGTATGCCTTTTAAGGTTGTAAGAATGATTGTTGTTGCCATTGGGCTTAACATAGTTAGCGGGCAGCTCTGTAGCTCAAAGGGAACTAAAATTGGGGAATTTCAAAAACATGGCTAAATGTGACTTTTGTTCGTAAAAGAGTAAAATGACGATTTCGAAGCTTTTCTATTCACAAAACAACATCGTGGAAAGGTTTCTATGATATGGAAGAGAGTTTAAATATCGGGTTCATTCATTTGTCGACTTTTCTGCTAAAATCTCTCTTGCTTAATAACTTGTCATCGACATTGATGGACTTTTCGATCCCGTTTTTTAAATTCCTCAATTTCTGTGCCCTTTCAGCTACAGGGTGAAGATTTGAGTGAAGGTAAAAACAGCGATGCGACATTTTTTATCTACATACTGTATTATTAGGATTTCTATTATTATGGATGTGGGTTTTGTCGGATAGATGAAAGAAGGTGATTAAAATATAGAAAGATGTGTTTAGCCAACCAGTCGTATCAGGAGGCTCCATTCACGGCAACCAACGAAGCGGCCGGGATGCCTCAATATCAGCAGCAACCATATTGATTGAACTGAACTAGCATAATAGTCCTTATTTGGAGTTATCTCTGAAAGCATATTATTGAGAGGTCTTTAGTTCCATCTCTGCTGTCTTCTTGTCAGCTCAATTATCATCCTCATCTTTCTGTTTGGCAAATCTGAATATACGCCTACCGATGTGCTCTTTTGTTTCTTTTTCGTGTGTGATATGTATAGATTTTTGTGTCTCAACTGAGTAGTTGTTGTTTATGCGTCAATTAAGCCGGTGCAGTATTTATAATTATTATTCGGTGTACGCTAGCCTCTGCTGTGTCTAGTACAGGGTGCATCAAAAAGGAACAAGCCGGCAGATTTTTTGCCGTAGCAACCGTCAATCTCAACCGATTTTAGTGAATCTGTTTTGAATGAAAGATGAATAATTTCTTGGAAGATTGGTGAAGCATTGATTAAGATACTCTGCTTAGTTGCTGAGATATTTTCCCTCAACTCTAACCAGTGATTTCTTATTCCGTTGCACTTAATAATAAAACAGATTCCTACTGCTGAGGGGCAACGAGGTTTTACTGGTGAAGTAATCGAATGTGTGCGTCACCAGTAAACCCTCCTTATGTTAGCCCTCAGCAGTAGGAATTTGTTTTATTATCAAGTGCTACGGAATCCCTCTGATCACTGTTTTGAATTTGAGGGTAAATATCTCAAGAAGCTAACAGAGGATCTTAATGAAAATTTCAGCAATCTTTCCAGAATTTATTTGTCTTTCATTTAAAAAAGATTCACTCAAATCGGTTGAAACTTGCGGTTGCTACAGTAAAAAATGTGTGTTGTTATTTTTGACGGACCTTGTGAATTGGTTTCTAGAGATCTGGACCCGGAATTCCGGTCGGGCCCTAGTTTATTGTTTGTCTGAACGGAAGAAAAAACAAATGTAAACTTTTGTGTCCAAAATCGAAAATTTTCTCGACCCACTTCTTTCATAAAAACAGATCTACGAAATAATTTTCTTAAAAATCGTTCCTGAAGATTACATTCTGTCGAAGATTACTGTAAATCAAAAATATGTTTCTAAACTAAATTTTAAACGTTTATAACTCGCTTCAACGCGAATAGTGTTCGGTTTTTGGACCAGTTAACTTGTATAAGTTTTTTAGATTTCCTCAGACAAACAACCAGTTAACTCTGTGTGCAGCTGAACTATTCAGTCTAAAACGCTAGTTATCTCGATTTTCTGAGGCGCAATAATAATAAATTAAGCTTGCATGCTATTGAAAAAGCTGCTAGACTTTCTGTAGCTGATTGACTACTATGGTAGAATCTATTTGCTGGTGTAATGTAAGTACGTATGTATACGTGTGGGTACGAAACCATTCCTGTCTTTTATGTTTCTTGTACATGTAACAGGTCATCCGCCAAAGGGGAGGTTTGTTGGGTGGTCTGGCGCCGGTCGAGACGGGTCTGAGCCAGTGTGGTGCACTTTTTATCTAGGTAACTAGGTATACCTAGTATTACCTAGTTAATATTCGGGAAAAGTACCTAGATTTACTTTACCTAGTTGCTGGTTACTCCATTTTACCTAGTTTTGCTTTACCTAGTTTTAAATCCATATAACTAGGTACTTCTAGGTAGAACAAGTTTACCTAGTTTGATATTTTCAGTTTTACGTGGCTTTTTCAGTCAGTAAACCTTCAATTTTTCCCGCTTTCCCACAATTACAGTGGTCCAGAGAATGAATTTCTGACTTATTTGATCAATAAAATACAAATGTTTACTTGGAATCTGTCAAATTTCGTAAATTTTAACTCCACTAACTTCATCATTGTTCTCTTGAACCACAAATAATATTTTGACGTGATTTCGAGCGTTTTAGGTTTACCTAGTATTACCTAGTTTTTCTGGGCTTTACCTAGTATTACTTTACCTAGTTTCTTAGCTGAGAACTTTGCCTAGTATTACTTTACCTAGTTTTTTAGGTGACAACTTTACCTAGTATTACTTTACCTAGTTTCAAATTTTCAAAATGCACCACACTGGTCTGAGCCCAAATTCTAATTCTAGGGAGGGGTTGGGACATTCAAAAATCACAATTTTTCGGCTAAAAATCGCTAATTTGGGCTTAAATACAGCTAAGAAGTGCAGGCGCTTTTAGTGTCTGAAATTCTACAAAATAGCAAAAAAATTACTCAAAATTATTACTTTGCAAAAGAAATAAGGGGTCGGCAAAATCGTCTTGGGGACGGGGGTTTCCCCGATCGTGGCGCTGACCGCCAAACCCCCTGTTACATGTATGTTTATGTTCAGCTGTAGATATTTCGCAACTAAAGTACTATGTACCGTATATATTGTAATAAAGTTATGTTGTAACCGTTTTGAGAAAACGTACACTGTACATGTACGTACTTAGAGGAGGTTTATGTGGAAAGGGGCCGTCCATAAGCGACGTGGTTCCAGAGGGGAGATTTCGGAATAAAATTGCATTATTTTCGATTTGTGCACATTCTGGCAAAGGTTTTTACATACAGAAAAGCTTCCCAGAGAGGTTGTAGGGATTATTCTATGGGTTGGTAACACGATAACATGACAGCAGTGTATGTACTGCACTTTTATCGGGACGGTTGACCGAAAACGACGTCGCATTATGGGGAGGAGGTCCCCAAGAAACGACGCAAGGCGATCTTCCAGGACAATATCTAAAACGATTGGAAACCTGTGGATTGAAATGGAATGGAGTACCGACGGTTGATCACGTTTATAAGATATTCAATGGAATAATGACTTTAAACTCTGAAGATTTCTTCGAAACTCATAAAGTGGAAAAAAATCAGAAGAAATACTTTGAATTTATACAAACACAGCCTGACTAAAAATTTACCCTGCAAGCAAAATTTCTTTTCCATTAGGATTATCAATATCATACATGTAACAGGTCATCCGCCGATGGGGGGAGGGGGGTTGGGGGGTCTGGCGCCGGCCGGGGGGGGGGTCTGAGCCAAAATTTTGGGGGAGGGGGGTGGGCACTAAAAAACGCTCGAAAATCGAGAAAAATCGCAATTTTTGGCCTAAAAATCGCCAAAAATCGCTAATTTGGGCTGAAATACAGCTAAAAAGTGCTGTTTTGCAGGCGATTTTGGCAATTTTTGTGTGTGGAAGTGTAAAAAATTGCAAAAATTTGCTCGAAAATTTACTTGCAAGAAAAATCGGAGGGGGGGGGTCGGTGAAATAGTCTCGGGGGGGGGGGGTCCCCATCCGGCCGGGGGGGGGTCTGGCCTAAGTCGGGTGGGGGCAGACCCCCCCGACCCCCCTGTTACATGTATGATCAATATCCCTTTCAGAAGAAGTAGTCAATGCCAGAAATATTGAAATTTGTACTAAGTTACTCAAGCAAATCGATTCTTCATGTGCCATAGCATGTGGATACGTAATACAGGTGTAGATTGTTTTAGGCAGTGCCAGGCCACTCGTGGCAATGCACTGACCATTCTCACCAACCAACAGCAACACGATATGTTTACGTTCACTGTTGACCAATCAGTTTGTTTGCGTTTGGGTTGTGTGAGATAAAAGTTAGTCTTCTTAATTCTATGTAGTCAACTCAACGCCACTAGGTATGTAGTTTGTGCACGATGAACCAAACGCTAGAGAGACCGAAATAACTTGTTTTGTTTTCGGAATGGACGCCCCAGGATGGCCATAAATATGGAGCCATAATATGTTTCTGCTCTGCAGTCTTATCGCCAGCCCGTAAGACTGACGTTATAAGACTAGCTATTATAATCGACAGCACATAGAAATGCTGCATATGCACACACAGTGCGTCAAGTCAAGAAAACAGGTGGAGGGAGAGTGTTTCGGAGACTTGCTGCACTGCTGTACTGAAAATTGTATCACCTACCTTTCTCCAGTAGCTTTGCCTTTTTCTGACTGTGTACAAGTTTCTGTCTGTGCACTTGGTGAACTGTGGTCAATTTAAATAGACAACCACAGCCATTATTTATTTGTTGGCGAAGGTACGAAAATTTACGCTCTCTCTTCTAGTTTAACCGACCTAAAACAGTCAGCCACTTTTAACGCCGTTTATGGTACCGCACCATATATGGTACCCCAACCGGTAAACATCGGTTTTGTCGGTCCCTCAGCGGCCGGCGCATTAGGCACATGCTCTGACCTTAGCGCGCGCGTGAGCGGCCGGCCGACCAGGCCAGCGCCGAGATTAGAGCGGCCGGTTACAATACATTACATTGTCGCATTAATCCTGCAGGCTTTGTTGTCTCCGGCATCCTTGGGATACGTAAGACAACAGTTAGCTCAGAAAATATCTTGCGGGTTTCCGGTGACCACGTTTGGGTACTTAAAGCAACAATTAGCTCCGATCGGAATGGTCACTCCAACCCACCACTGCTTGACTATGTCATCCCCTTTGCTTCAACATATTCGGCAGTTTTACACAGGAGAGACAGCGACTGAGTTTTGCCGGCAACATCAACTGATCCATACCGGTTCGCGAAAGTGTTCTGTTCTGTGCCAGAACCCAAAGGAGCATTTCACTTGTCAAAGATGCAAGCTTCAAACTCGATGGTGTTGTTTGGAGATGTCCAAAACACGGGTCGCAAGAAAACTTGAAAGAAAGTAAAGAAACCTATTGTGTTAGCGCCGACCGACCGCAATGTATTGTAATCGGCCGCTCTAATCTCAGCCCTGCCATGGCCTGGTCAGCCGGCGGCCGTCGCCCGCGCGCGTTAAGGTCAGACCATGTGCCTACTGAGCCGGCCGCTGAGGGACCGATAAAACCGATGTTTACCAAATATATTAGGTAGTGGTACCATGGGTAGGGGCCCGATTTTTTGTAGCCCATTGATGCTCAGGAGACGTTTCCAAACTGTGCATATGGTCATGATCATGATAGGGTACTCGAGCACTTTACGATTTTAGGTAGCTAATCTAGAGTAGACATGGGCTAACATTTGGGCTGAGGACTGGTAAATTTTCAAATCCTGAGGGGGGTTGAGAGGATGGTAAGGCAAAACGTCCGATTTTTTTTACAAAAATCCAGGTTTTTAGGCTTATTTTTCGCTAAAATAGGTGAAAATCAGTTATTACACTTAATCTAGGCGAAATTTGATCATAATTTTCTATACAAAATTGCTGAGGGGTATTGGCGGCTTGAGGGGGTCAACCCCATGTCCCCCCTTTGCCCAGTCTGATCTAGAGGACTGTCGTCTACGCTAGGCAAAGCACTTCACTAAATTAATTTAAAAAGATTTTATGTTGTTTAGTCGGTTTTGAAACCTCTGTGGTGTTTTAATTGGAGAGGCAGCAGAAGCGATGACGTCGCCCTCATCATCATCTTCTAAAGGAATTTCTAATTTGCCCCAGAAATGGAAACTGGACGTGTGCATGGGCCGAGGTAAAAAGTTGTCACTTTTTAAATATTTTCGACTCTGAGTCTCCTGTTTTTATGGGACGCAATTTTTGGGTCAACTTTTTTCAATTTCTTACACGGCAAATGCTAAAATTGTTTGTAAAGCTGCACATACTAGCGTTCTTAGCCCACAATCAATACATTTTAAAGAGATTTTCAGTTTCCCGAACTGTCTAGAGAAAAGAAGAATTTCTGAAGATCCGTTTTTTGTACAAGCACCACAGAAAAACACCCTTGACTTGACTTACTTAGTTGTCCCCAATGGGGCCGGGGTTATTTTCCCCAAACCCCCAAAGTGGTGGAGCCTGGGTCCACGTCCCGGGGATGGATGATTCTGGCTTTGCCGTTCCCCTTTAGTCTCCTACATGGAGACACCTGGGGACGGCTCAGGGGTCCCTCTTCAGCGCTCCCAATGACACTATTCCAGGCCCGTGCATGCGGCGCTGCCTGGGCATCCCTTCTTAGGGGTGCTTGCGGCGTCAAATGTGACAGACCTGGGATGGTGTCAAACTGGGGGCCTCTGCTGAAGATGAGCCCCACCAAGCCAAAATCAGCAAAAGCGCCCCACCCCTCGATGCAGGGACATTTAGATCCCCGAATGTCCCCTCCCTGCATCCAGCCTGCCCTTACCCATCCCCCCTATTGTTTAAGTAATATTCTATAATTAAATATTCTCTAAAATGACCAATTGCCAGTCCAGGGGAACCTTGCCTGTCAGGCTCTAAATGGCCGCCAGTTAAGGCGTAAAAAACTCGGGTGCGTAGGGCTAATCCCCCGGCCACCTTAAACCTTCCTGATTGCGAGCCTAAACACAGAAAAACACCCACTACCTAGAAAGGCCAACCCTCTTCAACCCCTTTAGTGCAGCTTAAAATAGCGATTTTTAGCCTCCTTACTGAGAAAAACGTGCAAAAAAGGCATTTCCAGGCGTTTTAGAGCTTTTTGAAATTTTTGACCCTCCTCTGGGCGAAATTCCCTAGACACCCTGACGGAAAACCACACCTCCCCGGGCGGTCGGGATCTGTACATACATGTATTATCGATGAAACCCCTTTGGGCATAGTGCTGAAACCCTGTTTTTTAACGGAAAAATTGCTCCCTGTCCCAGCCGAAAACCCAGCTACATGTATGTATTAGCGAACATTTGCCGAAATGACAACAAAAAGAAAAAGATGCCATATTTCTATAGGTATTGATATTACCAAATTTCGCAAATTTATTGGTGAATTTCTCAGAATTGGGTCAAGCCTGGTGCTCAAATTTTTCCCTATTCTCCAATTTCTAGCTAGAGGGGTAACCCCTAAACCGCCTAGTCCATGTCTGTCTACAACCAATATCAAAATCCATTGCAGGTCGAGTAGTGGGGGCCGCCAACCTGGGCGAATGGTACAATCCACCAGGGTTCGTGGCGGGTGCCAGCGGTCAGTTCCACTCGTCCGAGAGCAGCAGCCAACAGAGTCAGCAACATCTGCTGGCCAAGCGTGCCTGGGAGGTGGCGCTGGGCCCGCTGAAGCAGCTGCCGATGAATCTGTTCATCATGTACATGGCAGGCAGTTCCATTTCCATCTTTCCCATCATGATGGTCTGCATGATGGCCTGGCGGCCCGTCAAGGCAATGTTGTCGCTTAGTTCTACCTTCAAACAGATAGAGGAGGAGGTGGGAAACGTGATTCTGCAGAAGTTCGTCTTCATGCTCGGCAATTTGCTGGGCGTCCTGTTGGCGCTCTACAAGTGTTCCTCGATGGGTCTGCTGCCTACACACGCCTCTGACTGGCTGGACTTCGTTGAGGAGGCCAAACGTATGGAGTTTGGCTCGGCGGCGCCCTTATTTTCCTAGTCTGTCCGTTTTTCTTTCTTATTCTTTGTTAGATGTGAATTGTAAAAGCAATTGCTCCCTAGTACTAGTCAACAATTCTGATTTGTCGGATAAACAGTGCCCTCAAATATTTGGTTATTTTTGCAAAAAAAAATTTTGGTTTTCTTACTAGCTAATAGGAGCGGCCAATTTTTTTATTTTTCTAATACGTAACTTACAATTAGTGTTCCGACGATGTCAAAATTCGTCGATATTCGATATCGATGTTTTCAGCTCAATATCGATCGATATCGATATTTATTGTTATGCGAGAAAATCTGAAAAAAAATTGAAAGAGCAAACTGCTGTAGCTGCTTATCAGTCAAGCACTGATACAATCAGCGATCGGATATCAATAAGTAGAGAATCACAGAAAAGGTAGAGGCCTTCTGAAACCCTTCAATGAAAAAGTTGACCCCTAAGGCCGATGCCCCACTCTCATTAGGCATAAATGAGCTCAGACAGAATAGCGTTTTTTGACTTGGATTAATGACAAATATGCCAAAAAACCTTGACTTTAGTAAAAAAATCGGACTTTTTTGCTCACCATCCTTTCACCCATCAGTCGGCGGTAACCCCTCAGGATTTGAAAATTTACCGCCCCTCAGCCGAAAAGCTAGCCCATGTCTGCTTCAAGTGTGTGGACTGAGCGTTGCTGCAGACATTTAAGAACCTAAGCGTTGCTGTAAGAAAGCTCAGAATGCCGAGAAATTGATGTTTCTGCGAGCTATCATCACTGTTAGATTTTGACTATTATAACATCGAGTTCCGAGCTGACAAAAAGAACTGTTTTTTATTGGTCCAGAGAAATAAACATTTTGTCATTTTTGTTTTTTTTTCCTACTTTTCCGCACATAAAATATCGAAAATATCGATGCGAAATATCGCGATATCGATATTGGAAAAAGGGTCGATATATCGACTTTTCGATATCGATATATCGTCGTCGGAACCCTACTTACAATGATTGTCATTCCGTCAAGTATGCACCGAATAAAGATACAGAAGGCAAGCAGGCTAGGATTTGGCCAAAATATACTAGAATCATTGAATATTAATCGTGCAAAAAATCTTTCAATTCGGCACCAAATTGACGGTAATACATAACTACAGTCAGCCACTTAACACCGTTTTTGGTACTTGCACTATGTATATGGTACCGTTACCTAGGCTGGTGGCACCATATGGTACCCCTACCTGACTTTGGTACTTGTACCGGTACCTTACGTATATGGTACCACTCCGTTCAGATTTCGTACCATCCATAAACGGCGTTAAGTGCCGGACTGTACTCGGTGTTTGAAATTTTTTAGTAAACCGGAAAAAAAGGGCTAGGCTGTCTTTTATTATCAACACTGCATATACGTACCTGTAAAAGGTATGGTAGCACTGCGTTCAAGTCGCTTATCATACGTACTTAGTACCTAAAGCTTTCAGCTAAGCCCTGTTCAGCTACCGTGTTTGGCAACCATTACCTTTCTAGGTGTGAATTGACTTTAAAATCAGCGATGCTGTTGATATTCCACTGACTGGTAATCAAAACAGTTATAGTTTATAGTCCATAACTCGAACCGAGGCACTGTACATAGTTGGTTACGTAGGTTGGTTGGTTTCGGAACAAACTGATCGTCTAAAAAGTCCGACCGAACTTTTTAACAGGAGCAATTGTGAGAAATCAATTTCTTGGTCTGTTTCTGACTGTTATTTTACGGATGGCAGTTCGATTAGACGAATCAATGTATTTGTGCGCCTTGTTCTTTTCACCTTTGTTCTGTCCTATCTGTTCTACAATAAAACGAAAGCAAAAACCGACCCAATTTATCGACCGGTTTTTCTAGATCTCCGATCAGTAGTGGTCTTTAGGGTTTTCTTCACACCAAATTGGGTCTTCGAACGCGGCGCCGGGTTTTAGGGCCGAACGGCCAAAAACGAACACTGGTTTTTCTGCCGGCGGGACACACCCGCGGCCCATTAGACGCTCGGACAATTTCTCCTAGGCACGGATTCGCTGTAAAGTCACGCAAATTCTATTCTTGTCGCCATTGCCCTTCAGTCGGCCTACAATTGGGGTGTAAAAGTGATTCGGCCCGCCGGTACAAATTCAGATCCTGCTCTGCCTTCTTTGTTTGGGCCGAGTGAGTCGTAGAACGACGGTTGTCTTGAGGTGAGTCAGTAAACCATTTCAAGTCTCCCTTGGCTTTTTGTCCGCCGGAACGCCACCTAGCTTTTTGCTTTGTAATCTAATTTTCTACTGAACGAAGGTTCGAACAGAAGTTAATCAAAAGTCTCAACTATCGGTTGGTTGAAGGCTATAGTTTGTTATCTTCTTTCACGTCTTTTCATAGTTAATCCGATTTAGCTGAGTTTACCTACTTATTTTCAATCCTCTTCGTTCATCCGGACTAGAATTTTCCCAACGTCTCGTTAATCTAGTCTTGCGGTTTATTTGTTTTACATTGAAAATTTTGAAGAGAAAAGCAATTCTGCACTCGTCTCTGGTGGCTAACTACTGTATAACGCTGAAATTATCAATTAAACATTTTTCCAAAAAGTAGTTAAAACATTCAAACCGGTAGTCGCACAGTCAAATGGTTTGACCATTATATAGTCAAATTTGACTACTCTGGTATTGTACTGAAACGAGCCGGAGTCATAGTCAAATGGAAATTTTTGTAATGCAACAATACTACGTTAATCCGGCCTTTATTGCACTATCTTTAAGTATTGATAATTGAAAGAATGCCATTTTACTAATTAACTGTTCTGTTAAGTGGCAACAATTCACATGTACAATACTCTAATTCGCCTTTCACTTTTTCATCAAAATTTTAACCCGGTCGCCCATTCAGCCGACATTAAGATTAAAATCTAAACACGTAGAATGGGTTTGTTTTACACCCGCAGATCTGCACCTCCAACTGCGATGACAAATCGACATGTTTAACCACCTAAATGTGCCACCGCCTTTCTAGGGCGTCTTACTATTGACCCTTCTAAGTGTGCAGCGTTTAATGCACGTATTGTGCCTCCTGTCCGAGTGATGCTTGAGCGCCTATAAAATCACCTTTATAGCCCGCATTTCAGATGGTCAACTACGAGAAGATGGACGCCGACATGGAGCGCAAGTACCGCGAGGCCGAGATGCTGCGTAGAGTTGCCTTTTTTGGGGTAGCCATCAGTACCATCGCCACGCTTGCTTGCGTCATCTCAGTTCCTATGATCTACAACTATGTACAACATGTACAATCGGTGTTGCAAAACGAAGTCGACTTCTGCAAGGTTGGTTTGCTTTTTTCACACAACTTGGTCTGCTTTTTACACAGAAACAAACATACCGTAGTTGCTTTTGCTAGTATCGGTATTGCGCAGTTTAGGCTTTAGCTACACGCTACTCGTGAAGTGAAATAATACGGTATTCACGTTTTAACGGTAGATTGAAGTTGTGTAAAAATATTCGGTGTTGCAAAGTGAAGTACACTTCTGCCAGGTTGGTTCGCAATTTTTCACACTACTTTTTACACAAAACAAACATACCGTAGTTGCTTTTGCTAGTAACGGTATTGCGCAGTTTAGGCTTTAGCTACACACTACTCGTGAAGTGAAATAATACCGTATTCACGTCTTAACGGTAGATTGAAGTTGTGTGAAAATATGGCGCAGTTTAGACGCGTTCCGGCTCTCTCTGGCAGGAGGTGACCAGAACTCAGATGATCGCCGCAGAGCCGAGCCGATACCGGCGACAGGCCCAAACTCAGAATTACGGCTCCCAGTCCAGCGGCTATACTGGAACTGGAGGAGGAGGTGCATGTAAGTCCAAGTTACCTACCTTTCTTGAAGTCTTTGATGAACAACAATTTAGGCTGCACATGCCACCAAGGTCCGGTAGGACCTCCAGGAGCACCTGGAGCCGATGGCAACGATGGTTCTGATGGTTCACCTGGTGACCCAGGACCGCCCGGCCAAGATGCTCCTCCTGGAGCCACGCCTCCACCAGTGCCCCAATGTGTCACCTGTCCAGATGGTGACCCTGGAGATCCAGGACCGCCTGGCGGCAAAGGAAACCCTGGTCCTCCTGGTGCTCCTGGTAAGAGATTCCTGATCCTGTTCTTGTGTATCGGATGGAGGAAGGATTGTCTGGGCGGGGCCGTCGTAGCTCCTGGGTTAGGTCATACTGCGGGCCGATCACACACACCCACATCCTGCCCTTCCTTCGTTACTAGCCTAAATACGTGCTCGGTGTCAGTCTGGGCGGGTCTCAGTGGTAGCTGTCCCGTTCCCGTATGTCCCAATACGTGTGGTTGCTATTGTAGCTTTAGGTGCTTAGGCAGCTCTAGCTGGTTCCCATTTACCTACTAGCTGTCACGAGCTTTTGGTGGCCTGGGTGGGGCTTTGTGCCGACCACCAACTCTGCAGCTTTGCAGCAAGAAACTTGCCGCGCCAAGTGGATGAACGCATGAGCACGCGCACAGTGGCTCTGCGGCCTTAACCACTACACCAACTGTGCCGGCTCCAGTGTGTCACTCTTTTAAGCACTTATTTCTTCAGGAGTCGATGCTGAGGGTGGCGAACGTGGCCCACCCGGAGACCCTGGACCGCAGGGACCTCCCGGAACCCCAGGTACTCCCGGACCGAAAGGCGACCCCGGACCGGATGGAGAGCAGAAGGATGTGGGCGCGCCAGCCGGAGAGCCTGGAGCTGATGGCGAGGTTGGAGATAAAGGTCCTCCTGGTGATCCTGGAGCAGATGGAAGCCCCGGAACCCCTGGAGCCCCAGGTCCTCCTGGAGATGGCGGCGACCCTGGACCAGATGGCAGCGACGGCGCTCCCGGAGACAAGGGTCCAGATGGGGAACGTGGACCGGCCGGGTCTTGCGACCATTGCCCACCTCCTCGCACTGCCCCTGGCTACAGGAAGTGATTTTGCGAACGAAGAGATGTTTTAGACAGATTTTGTTTGAATATGAGGCTTGGGAAGCGATCTCAGTATGCTTGCTCTGCAGTAGGACTTGCCTTCTTTCTCTAACGTCTCTCAAACTGTGATGCACGCCATGCTTCGGATGTCCTTCTTTCTTCTCATGTAGATTTGAAATACATAGAGTGCCAGTAAAATCTGGGTGCGGTTCAGAAACAACTCGGTGTTGCTTTCTTAGAAAGATTTTCAAATCTTTTTTGCGCATAAACGGTGTGCAAAAAGGGAGACATTAGTTTTTGCTGTCGTTGAATGTTCACGAAATTAGTTGAATTTTTGAGAATAATAACAAAATTCGCTTACCTGCTCTTAATAGCAACTGTTCTGCAAATTTCGGCTGATTGGTGACGATTTGCGGAAAGTTAGGAAAAAGAAAAGTTTCAAGTTCTACTACGCCGTCTGAAGGATTTGAAATTACTATAAGCGTGTTAATTGGTATTGGGGGTATTTTCCAGGTATTGGGTATTTGGGGTTTTTGTCCCCCAATACCAAATACTAATTGGGACTCTACTAACTATCCACCAGTCTCACAAGGAAACTTGTTTAGGGAAAGTCCGAGCTTTAAGCCCGAAGTATTTGTCTACTTGCCATTGGTGACTTTCGACGACCTGGGTTGGGCTTTGTGTCGACTACTTCCATCGCCTCGACAGGTTTCGAACCCATAAACACACCGCTTCCACGGGTACCGGGGCCGCCGTGACAAACGGGATAGCGTAAAGTACCCATGGCCAAGGCGCGGCGACGACGTGTGTATACTGTACACAAACAACAGTACTTGCCCACAAGAAACCCAACCAACCGTGTACAGTACGCGTTGTCTTGTCATGCAGTGTTGTGTTGCAATGTTTTCAGAGTGAAGCACCTAACCGATTAGTAATTTACTGACGCACTAAAAGAAGTTTAACGACAGAAGACAAACAAGAATCACTTTCCTTTAGCTGGTGGTTTGTTGGGCGGAGGCGGGGGTGGCGCAGCATCTCCTTGTATGGCAGTGTGGAGCATGACAATTTCATCTGCGTAAACGCCGGATGGGTTGGGTGGAGGGGCAGCAGGGGCGGGGGGCACCGGTCGACTGGGGGGTCCGTGCGCTGGAGTCATTTTCTTGCCGCCCACTTGCAACTGAACCGGCTTTCTGGGGGGCTTCTTAGACATCTCTCTCAGTACAATACAACAAAACAATGCTGAGTTTCTCCACACACTACTTTATAACATCATATACAGTACGCTGCATGTCTTTTTACTTTTACCAAACCAACCCTATCCTGCTACATAGGTTTGTAAACATAGGGAGAAACGCGGAATATTCAGGGAGATTCGGAATCTCCTTACGGAGAGTGGAATTCCGTCTTTCTGGGGTTTAGGGAATATGACCTCTATTCCCTCACTCCCTAGGGAGATTCGGAATTCCCAACTCTAAATGATCACTAGAGTTGGTACTTCTTTTGCCCTCAGGCTATGTTACCACCAAAAATACTGTGTTTTTCGCACATTTTGTATTTATAACAGCTCATTTCAGAATAAAAATCTGTCTCCATTTATAGTACCCGGGGTACTATAAATAGGGGGGTACTATAAACAGCACTATACGGTACAATCCCCTAATAACAGACACGTTCAATACAAATTATTTCATCTGAAAACATCCTATGTCATAATTTTTTAACAGTGCTCAAAATTCGGTTGAAGAAAAGCCTAAGTCCAAGTCAGGAGCCTCGATATTCACACCCAAAATTAAAACATTGACCTAGACAGCTGAAAGTTGATACACTGATACATACAGTAGTTCTCGAACGCCTGAAAAGGAATCCCAGATTTGATGCTTCAATTCGAAGTTACAGTAATCAATCTGCTTAACTATTGGATCAAAATTTCGAATTTGATGTTCTGGCTTTACTAATCAGAATTTTGACTAAAAATCGGTGAATTGGTGGCAATAACGCTGGCGCACGTCTGCAGGTTCTGGAGTAAAATAGCTAAACGGTTTAAAATCACCAATGTTTCCATCATTTACTAAGGTTGACAAAATTTTGAAATCAAATTTCTCATTCAATAATCAGTGTTTAGACTTAAAAATCTAATATTTTTGAAATTTGTGAATATGGACTTAGGCTGTTGCCAAATTTTCACGTTGAATGAAGGTAAAAATCCCACATTTTGACCGGCAGTGCTAGAAAGCTGAGATCTTAAGGGTGCTGCTATAGTGTCGCTTACCGACGCATTTGCGGGGCAAAATGGTGGGGCAAAATAGGCGGTGCCAATTCTGGCCGATAATTACCGCCTGGCGGCGGGGGCGGAGCCTGGCTCTGGTAATTAAGACCTTTTCCCGACCACTGCCTACCAGATCACCCCAACACTTGCGTTTTTACTCCACTTCAAGAAAGTTAGGTAGCTGCTTTTCAGAGCTTGGGTTTTAGGCCGAAATAGTTTCGTTAAAATGTTCAACGTATTCATAGACAACCGTATAACCAATACGTATAAAAAAAACAGACATCGATACGTATATAGGTAACAGAATAGGCTCCTGACGAAAAGTGAGCTGGGATTGACAGCGCTCAGTCTACACCTCCACCTCTCCATCCGAACGGGACACTGCATTTTTCGGACAACACAACGCGCTTTGTAAACGTGTTAGTCACGATTTTGAGCCGCGTTTCATCGTTCATCAGTATTCCTGTCGACCTGTCCCGTCTGATTTGTGGGTCCGGTACAAGTGCAAAGTCCGTTCGACCAGTCGATTCAGCACGTTCCACGTGACCGGCCAAAAGGCGCTTCCGAAGATCACCGTCCCGCACGGATGAATACAGCTCACAGAGCTGGTCCACCTGACCCTGGACGATGTTACGGAACACGCGATACTGTAGTATATCTTTCACTTGCCCGGACTGCTGCAGGCCTTTCGCGGTCACTTTCACCCGCTGCGCCGACGTTATGTAGCTAAAATCACAGGAATGGAACAGCCAGACAGAACATAGAAAATGCTTCTTTTTTTTTTTTTTTTTTTAAGCTGTTTAGCTGCTTTGTTCGGTCTGAGAGTTCTAATGACTAGTGTCAAAGGGAGCAACATCTCCTGTTCTGTACAGGTTTGACTCCCCGGTTCAAAACAGTACTGTTTGAATAAATGTTTTACATACATACAGGATTGAAAGTCTCTATTGGTACAACACAACTCACGTACGTACTGTACGTACCTGTACGTTTTTGCGCCTAAACAAGAGAACATGATTATATATTCTCCGCTGCGCTCGTCTAGCTCGTTCGTCCACTGACCCATCAGTTCTCCGCGATCGGGGAGGTTCATAGGGGGGTGCCAAATGAAAATCACCGAGTCTACAAAAAAGCAGGGGACTGAAAGAGAGAATTACGGTAGGACGAGAGTAAACTGACCAGTGTCCGTGTAGAGCAGGTTCTTTCCGAACCGTTGCATCGTGCCATAGAGGTCGACTCGCGCCCAGGCCGTTACAAAGCTAGCAAGCACGGGGTTGAAAAACTGGTGAGGGACTAGCGAATCTTCACTGTCACCCGTCACCAGCATCGCAACGCGCGGACTTTTTACGAACATCTGCCGAACGCTGTGTCGCTTGTTCAGTAGCGCCGCGTAGAATTTCTCTTTGTCAGAGAAATAGCTCGTGTTCGTCCGGTCCAGTCGCTGGGCAAATTTACCCCCTACAAGTAGGAGAAAATGGAGAAAGTAGTATGTGTATTTAGCCGGTCTTACACAGGGAGTTTAGACAGAGTTTAGCGAGCGTTCGCTTGCCGGGGTTTTCCGGTTTCTTTAGTTCTTCCAAGTCAAGAACCACACCCTCTCCTTCCAACGTTTCCGCAGCATAACGCTCAGGGTCTTGCGGTGGCTTAGAACTTTCGGCCTTCATTTTGAACCTAAGGACATAGACTAGCAGCTGTACTAGAGAATAGGGACAGAAAAATGCATAAAAAACCTCACCAGCTGCTGATGTAGGAGCTGAACATGTCGGCTCGTTGCTCACTGTACTTCCAGATCTGATGCACCCGCACAATTCTACAAAGCATATGAGAAAAAGTAGAAACATACCCACATCTAGATAACCGCAACGTGCATACCTGTAACCGTGTTCTAGTGCCAGCTCCAATTCCGGCGAACAGTAGCACCCTCTCAAAGCGCGCTCACTCTCAGTGTGTGTACAGTGCGACGTTTGCAACTCATCCACCATACACCTGCTTCAACAGCACTGCGCTCAAACCTACGTACATAAGAAGGTGAAAAGATACGCACTCACCGGCACAGACCGAACTTGAGCTTGCCGTCCGGCGATCTGTACGGAAGTATCGGTAAGAACAGGTCGCTCGGTGGTAGGATTGTAACGCTGAGCAGACCGAAATACTTGCGGCACTCGGCTACGTCGAATGCGGCGCCGTTCACCGGTAGAGACGGGCCATTGAGCACGGTCGGGTGTCCGCTGGGTAACTGGCGGTCTTAAAAAACAGCTCATTTAGTTTACCACCTCAACAGATCGACTAGTCACCTACCACGCATCTGTCTGGGGTACATGGAACACATATCACTGTGGAAGATTCGTACACACTGAGTGTCACGCGCGGGCGGTAGTTCAGCTAGCAAACGAAAGCCTTCTGTTCGTCCTATTAATAATAATTATTTGTAGAAAAAGCGCTGGGAGGTGCCAGCAGTTGGAGACTAACCTCCATACAAGCCCGAACGCGGGTTGATTTCTGTTTCATCATAAAACGACCAATCGGCACCCTGACAGAAGCGCTTGAACTCCGATGCGCATTCTAGCATAGTTTTAATTTCATGTTCATATACCACCTGAGTCTGAAAACCAGACGCCCGCCGGATGCTCCGCACTTTGAACCACAATCGTTCATGCACTTGGCGGTGAGTTAGATTGGTGAAGATAGGATGGTTCATGTTGGCCGATTGGCGAGAGCCAACTTCACACTGGGGGTCCATGCAGCTGTGCCACATACAACTGAAACAGACAGAGACAGAGAGAATAGCAAGAAAACGAAGTGGAGTAGCAAGAGTGATAACTGACCCCGCCACTTCTATGCAGCTCCTCTTTTCGACACTGCAATAATTCAGTTGCTTATTATTATGCTTTATGGCTTTTTAGATAAAGGATAAAACTTGCCAGCATGCATCGACCGACCCGCGAAAACCTGGCACTACAACTTCGCGCCCGTTCGATGCAATGCGCCAGATACCGCCATCCTTCCAGTTGCGGTACTCTAGATACTTCGTAGCAACCAGGCTCTGGACGCGTGAGCCGTGAACATAGCCGTAGGGCGGCACTAGGGCGATCGTATCTGGGATCATATGGCGCGCGCGGTAGATTTTAGCGCACACCATAGCCAGAGTTGAGCAGCAATAGAATGGATCGATCCCAGCGTGATCCATACACAGGCGTCTGAAGTGGGAGACGGCCATGCGTAATATGCTGACGTCTTGGCTGCCTAAAAGAATGAAGCATGTAGGGTGAAAAAACAAATGCAACTAGACGCTGCAGAAGCGTACGTACAGTAGGTTATCGCCTCGTCTTTGAAGTCGAACTCACTCTCAGCACGAGAGTTATACCACAGGTCGAATCCAGCCTTTTGATCGGTACTCATCCGTTCCGTGATAAAGCAGGCTTTAGAGGGCAATGGTCCCCTATACCAGAGACTAGACCATCGTCGGGCAAAGCGGTGCGGAAAATGACCCTTTAGTGTTGTGGGGTCATCGAACCCTAACATTTGTGGCAGACTGGCCAGTGGTCGCTTGACAAACAGGCAAGTATCCTGGAAATAAGCCAGAGTTTATAAAAAAAAAAAAAAAAACCAGCTGCTGACTCATATACTTTCAGCGTGACGCTGTTATGCACGAGTTGTATCAGCGTGCCTCCGTTGGCCACCACTCTAGGCTCGTGACCGTTATCCAGCAGGTAGTTTAGGAGGTGGTAGTTGTCATACCGACTACCATTGTGACTGAGCGCGATGGCATCACGGTTGGACTGGTCATAGAACAACCAGTCAGCGAACGAGACCAGCGAACCACGCCCATAGTAGACTCTTCGACGCGTCCCACACTCTACACACTGTGTCAAATGCGCAGAGTCGATGCAGCGCTCACACACACAATCAGCAACCACACAATAAACCTGCAAAAAAAACACAGCGCTCAGTGAACGGGGAAAAGCAACTAGCGCGTGTGGTAGGAGCTTACCTCGTGCCTGGTGCCTGAAAAGAAGGCCTCCGTGTCGAAAATAATGTACTTGAACCGACCGGTATGAGGTCGCAGCTCGGTCTCTGCCAGAGGTTGAACAAAGCACAGATGGTCATAGCTGACCAGCTCTTTGCAGTGCTTGCATCTACAGCAATGCGCGCGCGTTATTAAATTTAATATTAATAGAAAATTGCTGACACAGGTCTATGCATTTTTACTTGCGTAGCATGCAGACGCTCTGATGCTGTTCACTGTCTAGTTTTGCGCGCTCATCCACCTTCAGACATTTCTTACATGCTTTTAGACGGGCGCACACTCCGTTAGTGCGGTGGTTGGACAGACAACCAGAACCGTCAAAGAAGCTACAAAGAATGTAGTCTAGAATACAAGCAGTATGCACGTGCACCTACCGGTTACAGTCGCTGCAGTAGAGGGGAGGAATGCGGCTACGGCGGCCTCTAACCACTCTCCAGCGATGCTTAAAAGCCTGACAACCACTCTCTGTCTGACACATGCTACAGAAGAGAAGTAGATAGCAAAAAACAAAAACAGAACAGGTAAAAATAGATTTCTGCTCACCGGCACTTGGTGATGCAACAGTGCTGCTCTGGAACACAGCTGTGATGGACGTGACATCGAGGGCAAGTAAACCGGTATGCCAAAAAAATTCGAGGCTTCCGCACCCAATAGGCATGACCGCGGGCAATAACAATACGTATTGTCTGGGGCTCCGGACGGGCGGGTTGGCCTTCGAACAGTGTAACAACGGTCTCGGCTTTCTGCTGCACCACTAGTCGCAGACCTTCGGTATCTAGCACCGCTTGAAAGCGGGCATAGGCGGTTGGGGTAACCGGCTGTTCCGGGTCGACACGAGCTCGGTGGTAGAGCTTGGCCGCCAGCTTGGCAAGTTTGACTGAGTTGCGCGGACTCCTAAACCACCTCTTCCGCACGATGTCACAGCCGGTATTTTGTCGCGCTAACAACGCTGCAGCGATCGCCCTACCGAAGCAGTTTACGTCATCAGGATGCGCTAGCTGGGGGTCATAGGTAGAGGTGGAGCGCGCGCACCAAGCCTCAGCATCTCGGCACTTTGCATAGGAAAGTCTGCCCGCAGCCACACCATCCAGTCCGTCGGGTTGGCGCGCTAAATCCAGCATTAACACCAACTCATCGTTGACGCCAAACTCAGAACTGCTTCCCATCACCCGTTCCACTTCGTTTAGCAGAAGGCTAACGTCGAACTCACCCAAAAACTGAATGGGCACGCGAATTGGGTGGTTTAGAGCGGGACTGTCTATGCTGAGCTGTATAATCGTTGAGCTACAACACTCGCCAGCGGTCAGTTGGGCGACCAGGGCGTGAACTATGGCAGACAGAACTTCCAATGCTCTTCCCTGCGTGGTGCAGAGCCGTCTGGCGCGCCTGCTTAGTCGGAAGCAGACTCTACGATGAGCAGTATTAAAAGTAGGGTTATGCAGATCTTCGCACGGTTCTACAGTCACCAGACCGCCTAGGGTAGGACTGTTGGGGTCTAGAATAGAGTGAATCGGACGGTCTGATTCTAGAACGTCACCATCATCATCAGCAGTGGTGTCCTCATCATCGGAGTCGGCCTCCGGTTCGAGACCATACAATTCGACCCAGCGGGCCGGTCTGGTTTCACCTCGTGCATTAGTGACAGTAGGGCCGTGAAACCGCTTCAGATGCTCTAGCAGCAAGAACTTGTTGGAGAACCTCATCGAGCATAGGTCGCACTCGAACCGACGTTCATCGCCGGCAAGCACACGCGTACCTCTTCGCTTAACAACAGAGCCGAACTTGCCATCGGGCCTGCGTAGATAAAAGTTTCGCCGTCTACTAGTAGAAGCGCTGTTTTGCCCATCTCTGTTTTCACATACACCACACCGTGTGCCGCTGGTACCCGCTCGGTCACCGTCGCTGACGCGTGCAGTGTGTGTACACTAAACAAAAATTGAGAGACTGCGCGCCGACCATACCAAAAACAACAACAACACCGGAGAGAGTTACTTGTGCTAGTCTGGGTAGGTGGGCTTGTCGACGGTGGCGGGCTAAGTTTGACGGTTTCGCAAAGCATTTGCCACACTCATCACACTCCACCTGCTGCTCTCCGCCATGCACGGTGCGCTTATGACGCTGCAGGGTGTCCGGCCGACTGAATTGCAGCCCGCACCGGTTGCAGTCTTCACCAGCGTTGGGGTTGTGGCCTTGCCGGTGACGGAATAGGTGGTATTTGCGGTTAAAGCTCTTTCCACATTGATCGCAGACAAAATCGTCGGGGCGTTTTTTATCCATCAATGAAACACCAAAGCACAGATAAAGTACAGAGCAGGGCGAGAGCCAATGGTACAATACAGGAGAGGGTTAGAGCGCCAGTTGGCTAGTTAGCATAACAGTCGCAGTATACCGCGCTAGAGACCTCGAAAATCAATAACAATCGGCACGGGTCAACAGTACAGATTTGCATTCAATTTTAGCAATAATGCACGCATGTCGGCAGAAGACAGAGCAGCGTGTCCCAGCGCGGCCTTCCATTTACCGCATCCGGCTATAGAACAGTGCACCAAATATGATTTCAGACGACACAGACTTTTTCCGGTGGCCGCCACCATAACAGTTACATTATCACGCTTCAGCAGCATCAGTTTGAGGTGCTGCGCCGGTAGAGGGTAGACAGGTTCCAGCGAGAACTTTTCCGAAGCATTTTCATTAGTGGTCCACATGGTTGGGTAAATTGGGTCGTTTTCTACACTGCTACACGTTCGCTTTAGCGGCAAAATTACGGTGACGGTGAATGACTGCCCAGCAGCGACAGACTGAGCAACAGTTTGCAGACAAGTTTGCCATTTCCGGCAGACACTGCTCCGCTATCATACCAACCGCACAGAGTCAGCGAGACGCTCTCTACTGCACCTCGGTCTGGTTGTCGGACACGGTCACGTGAGCCAGTTCGGTGCCATAGAAACGACCTCTCAACAACTTCCGAGCCATCGGCAGTCTCCAGCGTATACATTGGTATTTTCCTGCTTAGATCGCGCTCTCTAATTCTGAAGACCTGATTCGAAAACCGCTGCAGATAGCCTGAAAACAGCGCGTATCGATGGGAATGCAGTTAGCAATGCATGATGCGTACCTTTTTTGAACTCGCGCTCTAATCTGTGAGATTAGCACGGTGTCACCG
>JASANB010005523.1:0-67533 GCA_030248155.1 Sabatieria punctata
GCGATTTTTCTGCCGAAATTTCGGTATTTGCGCAATTTTTATTGTAGATCCCTCTATCCTTGATTCATTAATAACCTCCACTTGAGCTCAGACCCTACCCTCTTCTTCAGTGCCGGATAACTTTTTTGTGGACTCGCCCACTGCAAAAAGCGCCGCGCTCAAACTCAGGATTGCAGAGGGAAAGTAGGCCAATTTTCTGTAGCAGACAGGGTGGGACTGTTTTCTGAAAAGGGCAGAAGAAAACCGACTGCGGATATTGTGTGAAGGAAGGGTTGTCCGAGTGATGGATGGCTTTTCGCGGCGACCATACCGGTTGACAGCTCAGGCGCATTCATCTGATCTGACGTCGACCGCCTTTCTGCTGGCTGCGCCGGTGCGGCCCACAATTGTGTGTGTTTTGTCGTTGGAAAATGGTGCTCCTGTTTTTGCGCCCGCCACTGGCCCGTTGTGGTAATTGATGGCGCGGCTCGGTGTGCTTGTTTTGTCAAGCTGGCGCTCTCTCTCTTTGTTTTTCGGCCCGGCTCGTCGGTCGGTGCGCTCGCGCACGCGCAGCCCCGCTATCGATTGCGCTTCGCCGACAAACCATTTGCCCCGGCCACGCTCGCACTGTTTGGGGCATCAGTTCCAAATTACGTCGCTTCTCCGCTGCTATATGACTGACTGACACTCTGCACGTGAACTTTGCTCCGACTGGCACTAGCGGCCGACCGGCCGGCGCCAGCTTTCGGCTGTGCACCTTGTGGCCGCGCTTTTTGCTCTAGCTTCGGTCTAGCTCCGGCCTGGCGCAGGCGCTTTCTTAATAATAATTTTTCGTTGATAGCATTAGATTGAGCCGGTTGGTTGCCCGGGCCGCCGTGCCTTGTTTGTTGTGTTGATGGTCGCTAGGTGCCTGTCCGTGGTTGTTACTTGAGCACATGATTTTTCTGCCACGCTAGATAGAGTAGACTGATCCTCTGTGTCTGGTATTTGCGTGCATACATTCTATTCTCTTTCCTACTGCTTAATTTTTCATTCTGGGATTTTACGACTTTGTATGTTCAACTTCAGGTGATCATGGTATCACTTTATCGAAGCGTGAGGTTTCATAGTCTCCACATGTCGAGAAAACTTTAACTTGGTACAGAAGTGCTTTGATCAGCGAGTCAGAGTTTGGTTTGTTTCAGCTCAATCTATTGCTGGTGCCATAGCAGTAGTAGAGGAGAATGAGTGCCGAGTCGGGAGAAGGCGCCGCGGCCGAGGACGAAGACCAGGTCAAAGGTGTGTGCTGAAGGTGGGGCATTTGTGCACAGCGGCCGGGTTATGTCTTAGTTAAAACAATGGAGGAAGCAGAGGAACTGGTGGAGGTTTTGGTCTCAACTCCTACCAAAGAGGAGTCGGTCTGCGAGACCGAGGACAGTACCTCCGATCTGGAGGACCCCGTTGTTGATCCTTCCTTACAGGCCGGACTGGCCGAAGCCTCTATTCCTACTGCCAGTGCAGCTACTGTGAGCTTTTACCAACCAACCGCTCTTTCCTGTGCGGCATGACCGTGTGTTCAGGTCTATGAGTACGAGTACGAGGCTAGTAGCTTTGCTCAGGCCCCCAAGCTGGAGGTGATTGCAGAGCACGAGATTCTTGAGACGCCGGCACCGGCTACTGCTCTTGCGTCCCCCACAACCGCCGACATCAACGACCAGGAGGTCGCTACACTTACCGGTACATACTGTGGTTATTGCTGAAAATACCGTTATCTCGGGCAAAATCTCCGGATTTCTCAGACGACAGTGTTTAATGTTTAGCTGACGGCCAAATCCAGAAGCCGGTATTCGGCATTGATGACGTCGACGACAGGTCTCTAACGCCCTTGTCCCGACACGACAGCTACAGTCATTCGCGACAGGACAGTCTGGCCGGTGGCTACGCAAATAATGCCTCTACCGAGGACAGTTCGCACCCTTTGCTCAGGCCCATCGCTCGGCATCAACTGTCCGAGCCTGCACTGCCCAAAAGCTATTCTGAGTCTCATAGCCTGGGCTGGTTACGGCAGGTAGCTCATCATCTCATCACATTCACTCAGTGACCGATTGTTTCGGTTTCAAGGTTGGCCAGTTCGTGGGGCGTCAACTTTTCGGATCGACGGCGGTAACTCCGAGTGATTCGCTGCAGAGTTTGGAGTTCGGTCCGCCTGTGGCGGTTATGGACGGCTTGAACGCAGGACATCGAGTTCCAAAACGTCCTTTTTCGTCAAGAAACAGCGTCAGCAGCGATATAACATTGCCTATACCGTCTTCGCGGACAAGTAGTATCAAAGGTACGATTTCCTTCCATTGTCGAAGCGAGCAGTCATCTACTCTGCGGCCAGAGATGGTTTCTTAGCATTTCGGCTGAGATTAAGCAGTTAAATTTTGAATTACCGTGGGAATTGAGGGAATGCTAATACAGAAGTCCGATCGTGTCACTTTTTTTAGCTACTTTAAGCTTTTATAGGCTACTTTATCTAAACATACTTTTCGTGTAGAATGTAGAAAAAGGTCCTCAAGTGGTGGCGACTGAGTCGGCCTGAGGGGAGTGTTTGCTTACACCCATCAAGGATCTACCTACGAATGTGTATTTTATGGGTACCACCGTCGGGTGGGGAGCTAAAAAGAGTCTGTGCGCAAGGCCGGTCCACGGGCCATAGAATGCTTCGGCACTCCTCTCTCAAAAACGACCCAGGTGGGTGTCAGGGCCACCCGCTACGCCTTACCACACCTCATACAGTCAGGCACTTAACGCGGTTTATGGTACCGGTACCTAGGCTCGTGGCGTCATATATGGTGCCAGTAGTATAAACGACGTTAAGTTCCAGACTGTCATAAGTTCAACTAGGCATGCGAGAGCTTTAGCTTTTTAAGTTGATTGTGTTCCTCTGTTTTCATTAGATTAAAGTTGGCTAGTTGTTTCAGGCTTCACAGGTCGTGCCAAGCACTCCACTTCTTCTCGAGTGACCGCTCCCGGCGGGCAGCCAGTGTCGCGTAGTCGTCGTTTTCTGACCAGAGGAACAGCTGGCTTCTTACACGCAAAGGGCACCAGTGCCATCTCTCTCAGGCCAGCAGAATCTTCGCAAGGTATGGTAGTGGCCAGTGCCTTTGACTTCTCTCTAATTTTGCAATTAGTTTCAGGGCTGCCGTCCCCGTGTGGCGAATGTCCGCACTGCCGGAAGTTTCTGAGAATGGGAGAAGCTATGCCATTTGCACTGGGCCGAGCTTGTCCCTGTAGAATTTGCACAATCATTAGTGAAGGACAACCAGGAGGTCCTCCACTGCTGAAAATGCAAGCGGCCACTAGAAAGAACAAGGCACCTGGTGGGCTAGGTAGGCTGTTTAGCGCTTCTACACCGAATCTGTTTATTGTTCACAGAACTCTCAGACATGATCAATTTCTTGATTTCTCCGGGCGCGCTACTGACACGGGAAAAGTGTTTTTTAAGCAAAGCAGTAGTTAGGATGATTGACGTTAGTCTGTTTTTGCAGCCCATTGGCGTCGTTCATATTAACGTTGACCGCAGGCAGTTAGTGGATGTAAAAAGTTGTCTGGAGAGTTCTGTAGACTGATAGACTGCCGCAACAAGGCGTGTTTTATGTCGGCAAGGAAACGTTAATCTATATAAAACAGTCTGAGATTTCTCCACCTATACAGTACCGATACTGTTGAGAACTCAGTTCAGTTGATACCACCAGACATGGCTATCGATATCGGTACCACTTCAATCAAAGCCTGAGGGGCCGCCGTACCGATGCGGTCGGCAGCAAATTATGCAGCACTTTGCATGGAACGTAGTTTTGATTTGATAGATTCGGCGCGCGTTTCAGACGCCGACGCAGCGACAGAGCGCAGTTATCAGTCCCGGTCTCGGTTTCCGAGCGATTTTGGAATATTTTGCGAGCATTGCAACCAGTCGGCCTTCGACGGTCGCTGTGTCAAGTTGGTGTCCCAACAACAGCCGGTGCAGCCGACCGTGCTGGTGCAAGGAGCTGTGTCCACCGCCAGTCCCAACGATCTGCACAGCGAAGTGACCAGTGTCGAGTCTCTATTCGTTACCGGAAGTCGCACGATTAGCAGAGATCAGGGTGTACAGGTGCTGACCGTTTTTTCTTGCTTTTTTCTAGAAGCGCATCGCCTTCCTCTTTCTACCCCCATTCTTGAATTACCGGAACAAAACAGTTTATACATTGTCCAAATTTTAGGTAATTTGGCGAACATCTAGAAATGACGATAAGAAGAAAAGTCTCAATTTTTTATTTCTATAGCATCGTATTTGCCATTATCATTAAACTTTTTCTTTAATTTCTCAGGATCAGGTCAGACCTGGTGCACCTAACTTTAATACCGTACAAACTGCCGTAAATTTTGGCACGTAGGTTCCAAATTTCAGTCTATTGGGCGAGTGGGTCTGAGCCCAAATTTAGGGAGGGGGTTGGCCACAAAAACGCTCAAAATTCGCAAAAAAATCGCTAATTTGGGCTGAAATAAAGGCGATTTTGGCAAATTTTGTCTGAAATTCCAAAAAAATTGCTAAAAAATTACTTGTCAGAAAAAAACGGAGGGGGGGTCGGAAAAATCGGGGGGATGTCCCCATCCGGGGGGTTGGCCTAAGTCTGGTTAGGGCAGGGCCCCTGTTACATGTATGATATGAATCCTTTCTTTCCTTTAACTAGCAAATTGACCGATGACAGATTATGTAGGTGAGTCAGTTTAGGTATCTCGAGTCAGCGTATGCAGTTCGCTGTCCAACATAAACGGCGGCGAAGTGTTCTGTCGCATTTGCCACGGCAGCAACGAAACCGACGAGCAACTGATGTCTCCTTGTCGCTGTTCGGGAACGCTCAAACATGTGCATCAGTCTTGCTTGGTGGTGCGCTCCAAACTTTCTTCACGGTTCCAGTTTTAGCTTTGTTCTTTTAGCACTGGCTTGAAATCTCGTGCCGAAAATTGCGCAAGCCCCCGGTGTGCGAACTGTGCAACTACAGGTACCAAAGACACAAAATCTTCAGGGTGAGCTGCTGTTGCTTACGGCCTCCCAAAAACTAGACGAGTCTCTTTGCTTTTCAGCTGCATAATTTCGTCTTTCCGCCGGTCAGTAGGCGGGATAAATTTTTGCACATCGTCTTCATAATTGGAATTCTCACGATGCTGATTAGCGCCGGCGCTACGATCGTGTGTTTCCAGATGGAAAAGACGCAAGCCTACAATCGAGGGTAAGCTCTTTGACTGTTCTGATATTCTGTGGACACAATCGATTCACTTTGTATTCAGAGGTCTCGAAGTGGAGTTGAACGCAATCGAGGTGGTCACTTTAGTTGCGGGCGTTATGTTCTTTGTCGGCTTCTTCGTGGCTATGTACGTCGAAGTGAAGGTAGGTGCAGGTACTGGCTGTGGTCGGTTGGTTGAGTGTTTGTGCTGGTTGCAGGCCCAGACTACGCTGTACAAATTGATTAGTAGATGCTGGGATCTGAACCAAGAATGGCGTATCGACGAGTATCGATTGGAAAAAGACCAAGCTTACATGAAAAAGTTACAAGCCTTCCGTCAGAAATTCCTTTCCGTCCCGGTGTCCTCCGTCAATGGTACGCCTAGAGGTACGTGCAGTCAAATCTTAACAGCTTTTCGGATGGGTTCGTCTGACTGCATTGTGGTTCGGCTTGCGGCAACGAGTGAAGCTTTTCGGTTGGCCTAAAAGCACTCCCGCTGCTGATGGGGTAAAATTCTGAGATCCTGAGGCGACTGACACTAAATGCTCTGAGTTGCTTTTTAAAAATGGGTACTACAGTCAGACATGGGCAAAACAGGAGCCTGAGGGTGTTCGACCCCTTCAGGCTCTGACCAACTTCCCTCAGGCAACTCTAGCTCTGGAAAATTTTGGTAGAATTTCGTATAGCATTTAGGAGATGAGGGGTGGTATCGACCGGTCCCCAGTCCGCGGCCCATATATGGAAAGGATTATTGGGTTCTGTTTAATGTTAGCGTGATTGTGACCGATTATTGGCCACATTTCAGCTCCTTCTAACGATGCGTCCCGGTGCTCAGGAGGCTCGTCTCTTAGCAATTCGCAGCCTTCGCTCTATGCTGCTGCCAACGGTACAGTCGACGCGGGTTTTCAGTCTCCTGAAGACTCTACATCTGTGACTGAATCAGTCCGTAAAATTAGCGGCCCTGTTTAAGGATGCCTGTCATATTGAGTTTTTCGCCCATGGAACCCCTTCTATACGGGTTTGGCGTTTGACGCGCTCATCAGTTTGTTTCGGTTGGGCACTACAAATGTTTGTTTTTGACTATTGTATTGTACGTAGTGGCCAAACCGGCAGTGTACGGTTTTTGTTAGAATTGTTAGTGCCGGACTGTTGCGCAGGTTCAGTACTGTATCTAATCTTTTCTTTATGTTTATTTTGGAACAAATTTTGACCTAGTCCGTTCGAGAAGGATGTACGTAAAGTCGGAAGTATTTTCTGGTAATCTCAGGGCCTAATACGTACGCGCAAATTTACGTTGATCTTGTTTTTGCACTGCTGCGCGCCAGAGAGCGCTGAGTTTTGTCTGTTAACTATTACCAAAATAATCCGCGTGCGCCATGACGCCTTTTGGCCTTCGTTGCTTCAACATCGCTAAGTCTACGTTTTTGTTTGATTTGTATAGTGAATTGAAAGGAAAAACCTAAAAATTGTTGCCGTTTTGAGAGGCATTTTTGCTTTCCTCTCTTGTACATGACGATTGTGCACTGCGTAGCTGCTATTATCTGATGCTTAGCATTGGTTTTTCCTGACTTGGTGTGGTAGGAGTCTGCTTGACATCGGTTTGCTGTGAACTTGTTGCTTACGTACAATAAAGTTTGCCACTTTCCAACCAATAAAAGCCTAGTCTTTTACATTCTCTATTCATTGTACTGGTTTTTACGTTACTGCTTATGTTGTCTTTGGTGCTTTTGTTGTGTGCATTGCCCGGTACCGCGGCGATCACCTGCTACAAGGGCGTCTCTATCAAGACTGACTTCATCGTTTGGAAAGTGAGGTGCCACGCATTCACAGACTTCAACCGATACTGGTGTCCCTACGGCTACTGCGACCTCAAACACGACAAGGACAAGGGCTGTTCGAAATACAATATGTGCTGGGGTCCATTCAAAAAGACAACCAGACGACACGTACACCAATACCCTGTCTATGGAGGCTGTGCGGCGGCCTACGCCAACGACTTGGTTGTCTACGACTGCTACTCTCAGGTCGTGCGGCGTTTCGCGCTGGCCGGATTCAACACAGAGGGTCCAACTGCCACGCAAGACGTGGGCTCTCTTAGACAACAACCCAACGACAACATACCCGAACTGCAGGACCCCGCACAATTCTACAACTGGGTGGATGGCGTGATCGGCACTGTCGGTCTGTATCCGGAAGACGTGTACAAAGAAGTCGGCTGGAAGGTGTTTGTGTGCGGTGCGCAGCTGAAGACCAAGGATGAAAATTTGTGCAACAACAAGTTCAAGCACATCAAAGACGGCAAGCCGGTTACCTGCGACCTGGGCAGTCGGCTGGGAAATCTGAGCAGTTACGTGCACAAAGTGTCGGGCGCCTGGGGCTGTCGTACCATCACCTTCAGAGACGGGCTCATCTACCGCGACAATGCTCCCGATTATCAGTGTCAGGGCAACTTTTCGCGCATCAGCATGTCAGCTTCAGTGGCCGGCATCAAGGAAAGGATCGACAAAGACACGAGTCAGAAGAACCGCAAGAATGTGCAACTGTTCACGCTGGGAAACGAGGCAAAGATGGCCTGCTGCGTGCAAACCGACTGCAACAAAGACAAATTCGCCGGCCGCGCCGACCGCCGCCGCTCCTCAGCGCTAACCTTCTCTCTCATCTTGGTGCTGACCCTCACGAAACTCTACTGACCGTTCGATCTATTTACTCCTCCCTCACACTATCTGATTTGTCTAGTCATTTGCTCCACTTGTTCTTCTAGTCCACTTACTACTGCGAAATCTCATCAGTAAACAGTTACGGTTCTACTGCAAAGCCGTTCACAGACAGGCATTTATTCGTGATATCAGTGCCTTTTCGTTGGGTGTAGTACGCCTTGTGCCGTCTACGCTGTTCAGTACCAGACTGTACGTTTTTGTTAAAGACCATCTGTTCTGCCATAGGTGCGCAGTACAATCTCCATACATAAATGGAGAAGACGCTATTATGCAATAAACAGAACAGATACGCCAGTTACTTTAGATCTCCGTAAATGCGATGAATCTCGAACAGAGATGGGACCGATAGTGATCATAAAACATATGTTTTGTATAAATGGAAGAAAATTTGTCAAGGTTTTTGTAGTGTTTGAAGCATACATGTAACAGATCATCCGCCGAAGGGGGGTTGGGGGTCTGGCGCCGGCCTGGGGTCTAAGCCCAGATTTTGGGAGGGGGTTGGGCACTAAAAAAAACGCTCAAAAATCGCAATTTTTCGGCTAAAAATCGTCAAAAATCGCTAATTTGGGCTGAAATACAGCTAAACTTTGTTGTACGCTTCTATTTTAGGGTAATTCTTGGTTTGTTGGCTCGGTCTTAGGCGAAGCAGATTCTTGCAGAATCTGTCGGTAACATTTCAAGGAAGCTACTAATCTCGGAAAAACAACGCCCGTAGGGCTACCTAACCTACTGAAGCGATTCTGTTTCTCTTGAACGCATAGCCTTACGCTGCTCTTCCCAAGGCGCTCGACAATATGTTGTATGCACTGTGTACGTAGCCTATGCTTAAAGAAATAATACAAATATAACGCTTTGCTAGCACCTTGAGCATCCTATTTATGGAGCTTTTATACTACATAACGTACGTACATGTGGTGCATGTTTGCACTAACTAACAGCATTTACAGTGACTAACGTCTTGTCTCCACACGGCTACATTCCAACTTAAGAAGTGTAGTAGTACGTGCCGTAACGACAGCGTGCGCGTGCAGTGCAGGGCGCGGTACTATAAGGAAAATCGGCGCCCGGAAGTTACTAAAAGACGGACTGGCATGTTGCCAACCTATTAGATGCGCTGCGCATCGATCGATGCTCGACGCGTCACTCGAGTTGGCAGCTAGATTTGAGCTCTTTCTACAACTTTGGACAGCAGAAAGCATTCCAGAATGGTAAGTGGCACAGGCTGAATCGTTTCTTTAACTCGCTCTTCTCTGCCTTTGCAATTTCGCTTCTCTTGGTGTGGCGCTCGCACGCACGGACGCACTTTTTGCACACACCATGCTAAAATGCGCTGAAACTCGTACATGCGGCGAGGCAATTAAGCAGACGGAGAGCGAAAGAAAGATGGAGGTAGAAGAGGAGAACGGTGTGCAAATGTTCAACGTGCGACCGATCAAATGTCAGTTGTCCAGTTTGCATCGCGCAGACGGTTCGTGCACACTGTCGCAGGGTCTGACAACGGTGGTGGCGTCGGTTAGCGGGCCAGGCGACGCTCCCTCTAGCAAGCGTCTGATCGACCGAGCCCTGGTAGAAGTCTGCTTCAAGCCGAAAGTGACCCGGCTGAGCACCGAGCACCAGGCGGCTGTGGTCAAAATCCAGAACTTAATCCAGACAGTCTGCGAATCAACGGTCTTAGTGCGAGAATTTCCGAGAACTCAGATTACTGTGGTGGTGCAGGAGCTGCATGACGACGGTAACTTGGCAGGTGCTTGTGTCAATGCCGTCTGTCTGGCTCTAATGGACGCCGGAATTCCGATGCGGACCACCTTTTGTGGCATCACCACTGGGTTGGATAAAAAGGGAGAAATTTGGGTGGACGGAGACCTGAAGGCCGAAACTGACTGCACAGCTAAGATGGTGCTTGCGGTGGGAAATGACTCTGAGAACAGTATGCAAGGCTGCGCCACTGAGGGAGCCTTTGAGTGGGCACAGTTCAAGCGCTGCTTCGTGGCAGCTCGCAAGGCAGCTGATTCGATCTTTGATTTCTATAGAGAGTCTGTGCGCAAGAAATTTTCGCTGGAAGTGTAGCTAGCTCTGTGCCTGGTTATGATGATGTATCTGGAGGTCTAGCGCAATTGAAATAAGAGGATGTGTTTTTGAAGCACTTGCAAAACTCTGCTCGCTTTTTGTAATGAAAAAGGTTTGCGTATCATCGCTGTACTCGGGCCAGGCATGGACAAATAGGGCCGACCCCTCCTCATGCCCAGCTCACCCATTCTGGTCCCTAGCAATTTTTTGAAGAATTTTTGGACTAAAACTCGTAATGCGCTTAAATTAGGTATGAATGAGCTCAAAACAGGTTGTTTATAAAGAATGTGCCAATACGTTAATTTTTGCTTTGTCTAACTATTTTTCTTAGCGTCCCATCCAAACCGCTATTCCCCTCGATATCGAACCCTTGAGCCCAAATGCTAGCGAATGTCTGTCGTTAAGTGACTGACCGTATCGCCAGTGCGGTGTGTTCTCCCACGTAACCTTAAAACGTCATGATATCAACAACATGAAAATAAGAGGACGGCCGAGTATGTTAGTACAGAAGTGCTTCTCTGACTGTTCTACACCGGTCAGCGCTTGATGGAGAAATTCGGTTTCAGTCTGACTCTGGTGCGCCGGAACTGGAGCCTGAGGTCGAGCCGGAAGACCCTCAGCTTCCTCTGTACGCCGCACACGAGGTGGTGCGTTTCTCGGAAGCGGCCGAGATCTTGCTGATTCAGTCGGCCTCATCCACTGCCAAGATCTGTTCGGCGGTTCCGCGAAAGTGCGTCGGCAAGGCATGCGTCTACTTGGTGGATTTGTTGGCGCTGCCGAATTACAAGGAAATCTACTACGACGAGTACAGTCCGTGGGGGCCTCCGTCCGGCGCTAGCGCCTTCTTCCGCATTGTCGACGGCAACGCAGTGCGTGTGGACCACAATAAAAAGCTGAGTCCCGAGATTTCCTACGACTGGCGAATTACGCGCGTTTGGTACAGACACCCGGCGGCGCGCCAGCTCTTCCAGAAGTCGCTGTTCAACGCTTATCCCAGTAAATCGCGGCGCCCTCACTTCGCTCTCATCTCGTACCGCTGGTTGTGCGACCCGTTTCCGTTCGACCCGCTCACTAAAGAAGAAATGCGAGAGGTGAAGAAACAAAGAGGAAGATCTCGAGAATTTGGACTGAGAGGCCTGGGTTTGCCGGAAGACGATGCCCCCTTGGTAAATTAAAAGTTTTATGCATACATGTAACAGGTCCCGGGCAGCGTGGGGGTTTCCGTCAGGTGGGGAGTCGAGGGGGGTTCGCCCTGAGGGGTTCAAAATTTCAAAACCTCCAGAACACCTAGAAGTGCGTCTTTGGCACGTTTTTTCACTAAAGAGGCTAAAAATTATTGTTTTAAGCTGCCAGACAGCATTTTAGAGCTAAAAACAAAGCGATTCCCGAAGACAACGATTTCTCTTAAACATCAGCTTGTGGAGACGCCAAATTCGGTTTCTAAAGGCTTTTCAAGCGAATTTTAAGCTAAAATTAGTTATTTCTGAGCCAGTTTGTTGATACTGGAGCCGCTACTAGTACTTGCAGTTTTGGGTCGGGAGGGGGTCCTTAAACCATACATGTAACAGGGGGGTCTGGGGGGTCTGCCCCCACCCGACTTAGGCCAGACCCCCCCTCCCCGAGACGATTTCACCGACCCCCCCTCCGATTTTTCTGGCAAGTGAATTTTCGAACAAATTTTTGCAATTTTTTACAATTTCAGACGCAAAAATTGCCAAAATCGCCTGCAAAACAGCACTTTTTGTTGTATTTCAGCCCAAATTAGCGATTTTTGGCGATTTTTAGCCCAAAAATTGCGATTTTTTCGATTTTTGAGCGTTTTTTGGTGCCCTACCCCCTCCCAAAATTTTGGCTCAGAACCCCCCGGCCGGCGCCAGACCCCGCTACCCCCCTCCCCCAATCGGCGGATGACCTGTTACATGTATGCCTTAAACTGTCCGCTAGGGTTGGCCTTTCTAGCTGGGGGTAATCCCTTACTACATGTATGGTTTTGTGTTGGTCGGCGTTCATGCATATGGGCCAGGGAAGTCAGGGAATTTAAAAATGGTAAGGGAATTTCATGTCTGGTCAGGGAAAATTTGGGATTTTTAATAATTTCTCGCCCTAACCGGCCTTCTCAAACTACTGAAGCGGTTATTCCTCTTGGCTTCATACTCAGAATACCTTTTAAAATGCGCTTTTGAATACTAAATTCTCTCTTCTTTTAGTAAATTATTGGGTATTCTAGTGTTTATGTAAATGCCTGTAGATGCAAAGAAATCAGAAAATTAGGTGCCTGAAAATATGAATTTATTTATGAAATTTATGAGTTTGCTTGTAAATGTCAGGTAATTTCAAGCAAAGTACCGTGTTAGTGTCGTATAATAATTGGTAGGGCCAGTGGAGGAATTGTTTTCAGCACTAAAATATGTATTCTTAAAGCAGATTTATACTTCTGCCAGTCCAATGGCACTGGCAATTTATCACGATTTAGATTTTTGCGTAATGGGTTGCCAGGACGCAAAAATCAAAATTGCGAGGTAGAGCGGCCTGATAAAGTGCCAGTGCCATTGGACTGGCTGAAGTACAAAAAATCCCCTTTAAGGACGTTTGTGGTATTGCCTGGTTTTCCGTATTGGTTGGTTGCTCGAATTTTTGGTTAAAAGCTGGCCTATACACTAACTTAGCAATGTTGCAGTGCAGTTGGAGTGCACGGTATGTTTAGGAGTCGAACGCACCTGGTGAGATAGTGCTGTTCGCAGACAGGGCGATCCAGTCATTCGGCGAGGTGGCTTCGGTGGTGGCATTCGAGGGCCAGAAAGAAGAGAAGCTATGTACGGCAGTGCCACCGCGTTGTACGGGTCGTGCCTGCTCTTACCTAATTGACGTGACAAAGCTGCAGTTCTGGAAGGACGTTTTCCGCGACGACTACGCTCCGTGGGGTCAAAGCTCCGGCTCTCGCTCCTACTATAGCGTGGATGAGAAGGGAGGAAAGGTGGTGCGCGTGGACGAGAGCGGCAAGTTCAAACTGGGCACTCACTACGACTGGTTGATTGTGCGCTGCTACACAAAACACAGCATGACCGACGGACGCTTTGCCAAGTCGGTCTTCACCTGCTATCGGAAAGGAGATCGCCAGCCCAGTCTGGCGCTGATCTCGTACAAGTGGTTGTGCGAGCCGTTCGACTTCGAGCAGCAGCAGCAGCAGTCCACACAACCAATCTACGGTCGGCCGACCAGCGGTCGGTTCATCGACGAATATTTGGACGACGTTGACGTGGAGGGCGTCGAGGAGACGGTGCAGGTGTTCAATTATCGAGAGGGCGCCAAGTTCAAAGAACCAATCCGAAAGAGTAGCGGCAACACCGACGAGCAGGTGTTGAAAGCAAAATACGATCGCAGACTGGCCGATATGCAAGCCAGAATTGACAA
Organism: Sabatieria punctata; assembly: GCA_030248155.1. Lineage (NCBI taxonomy): Eukaryota > Metazoa > Nematoda > Chromadorea > Araeolaimida > Comesomatidae > Sabatieria > Sabatieria punctata. The sequence continues at coordinate 13,406 of JASANB010005523.1, forward strand.
TTTGGAGTACGAAAACACATCTCTCAAGCAACAGCTAAACGACGCTATGGAATCGGCCAGTGATTTTAAGACTGAGGTTGGTCTTAATCTCTTTCCCCGGTTCAAATGACACAAAAAAGGAAATTCTGAGTTTAGATTTCTCAAACTGTTGTACAATCTTTTCAAGCATTATTTTGCAGATATTTAGCTTTCTTGACTTTTCTACGAGACGCTTATTAAACGTAGTCGAAGAACACTGCCACTAATGTCACTTTACATAATAGGTAGGGAAAATGTAGGGAAGAGGAAAGACGACCTGTCAGGTAGGGGATAGGCCGATTCCCAAAATAGTGATCAAATCTTTCAAATTGCCTTAGTTTTCGGCGAGGAAGGCAGCCCGCTATGTATTAACTATTTACCGTTTAAGGTGGCATACTTGCGCTCAGTTCTGAACAACGAAAGTGAAATAGCTCCACTGCTTCAAGGCATATCCAGCATTCCTGGAGTGAAGTTGTCGTTCAGGCAAAGCGCTTCGGGCGACCTCAAATACGCGGCTGATTCCTCCCGAAGCAAGCGCATCAAAGACGCCGACGCACCGAAAGGCACCAATTCCGGTGTTTGCTTGCACATTCAAAACGGCGACGTGTCGGTAGACTTCTGCGCCAAATGTAGCAGCAGAAACAGTTCATTGTAAGTTAAGTTGTACTGAAAATAATCACAGGGGAAACCACTCCTGACATTACGCTTAACGCCATTTGCTAATGCTCATTTACAGATCGTTTTAACCGTTTCTTGTAATCGCATTAACAGTGTCTTGGAATTATACATGGGTCGGAAAAATGGGCAGGGGTAGTCAAAATCTGAAAATTTGGGGGTGGACCTACCAATTTGGGGGGGGGGGGCGTCGCGGTCATTTGGTGTGTGGGGTCAGAAACAAAAGTCGGCTTCAGGTGGGTGGGGTCGAGCCCAAGTTGGAGGGTGGGCAAAACTCACACCCCCGGCCCATGTATGCCTGTAATCGCATTAACCGTATCTTGTAATAATCGTAAATACGATCTTGATATTCGATGTTTAAAAATGTCGATCTTGTTATACGATATTTTTGCTGTGCATTAGCAGATCGTAATAACCCTGTCAATAGTGGTTTTCCACGTGCATAGAAAAGTCAGTTTAGACTGCCTGTCCGCGACCGACCGATAGTGTATCAGCACCAGCAAGACGAAGAAGTAGTAGTTGAGGATAATTCGGTGGCGGCGATTGAGGAAGAATCGGGGAACCAGTCGTCGCACTCCTACGATGCCGCGCGAGAAATGGTGAGTTCTTCGATTAGATTGGCTATAAATAAATAAATCTCTTCAGCAGTTAGCAGAGGTGAACATATTCGCCGAGGAGTCGATTACCAGCTTTTCTGACGTGGCAGAGATAATGGCCTTTCGCACCGACGACCCCGGAGTTGTGAGCAACGCACGACCTCTGATGTGTCCCGGCCGTGCTTCCACGTTCATCGTGGATCTGGAGCAGTTACCGAATTGGAGGGACATTTTCGTGGACAACTACGGCTCGTGGGGCGGGGCTTCGGGCTCGCGAGCTTATTACGTGATAGACAAGCCTAATCGCAAGGCCTATCGTGTGGACAACCGGTGCAAGATCGAGGCAAACACTCCGTTTAATCTGCTGATCCGCCGGTGCGCCTACAAACACCCGTCGACCGGCGGCCAACTGCGGAAGTACCTCAGTCTCGGCTATCGTAACGGGGCTGAGGTGCCGAAGTGGGGTGTAATCAGCTACGAATGGGACTGCGAGCCGTTCGAATTCGAGCTGCAGCCGCACGGAAACAGCAAGAAAAATCCGGCTCCGTTTATTCGCACACCGAGCAGCGTGAGAGAACGCGTCAAGCAACTCACTACTGTTATGAGACCCAGCGCGGTACCGTATTATCACAGGCCCCAATATGTCACAACCGCAGGTTACTTATCATCCAGTGGCGTATACAGGATTTTGCAAAGCGGGTGTAAAATTCTGAATGTGACTGGTTGGGCCGCTGCCCAACCAGGGGAAGAAAATTTAGCAAACTTAGCTGTCAAAAACGCGTTTTAAAACCATTCTGAGCTTAAAATTAAGAGAAATTACAAGTATCATTAATTAGTTAAAGTGTAATGTAATTAACAGTGTAAAATACGCTCTCGTAGCAAGAAAATTTTGTAAATTTGGCCTTCAATTAATAAGCGTTTAAAAGGCATTCTTAGCATAAAATAAACAGTTTTAGTACGTAATTCATTAGTTTTAGATGCAGCATAGATAATAAGTACCAATGCTTTTTTTACTTTTACCATTGCTCTCGTTATCAGTCAGTTCTTTATAGATTTGGTTCATATTTTTGAGTTTTTAATCACGCTCTTTCCCCACTAGGCAACTTCAAATTTTGACACCCCCTTTACCAAATCCTGGGTACGCCACTGACGGTCCTGGCACATTTTTAGGGACCGTCGGCCCTGCTTAGCCCGAATTTCTAAAAGATTTTGTTACAACTGAGGGCAATTTTGTGTATTTTCTTGGGATTTCAGTATGGTTCGTAATAATTGCGTTTTTAAGGTTATTCTCGAATATATTGACAAATTAAAGAGTTTTCGTCCTGTTTTTTAAGAAATAACGGATGTATCATATCAGTTAAAGATAAAAACTGATTCTGAAGAAGGAAAAAATATGAAAAAAAGCCAAAAATTGGCTCATTTTTTGCCGAATAAAAGCGGGCCAGGCGGAAAATTTCGGCCCGATCGCATCTTTACTTCCGATGATTTAGAGTGAACTGACTGTACTATGTAGTGAGCGATTTGTACACCAATAACCTGCGGTTATGCATGCGAGGGCCTTAATAATTGTTTTGTTTGCTTATTGTGCCAACTGTCTTGTTTAGGCGTACGCTACTGTATTGAAGGAACAGGAAGGTACGGCCGATCTTCCACGCGATCTGAGACAGGTGGCCAACATCGCCTACAAATCGCCCGCCAGCTTGCCTCCGACTAGTAAGCGCGGTAGACCGCGGAAACGGCCGAGAGAACGCGACGACAGCGCCCAACAAATGCCCTACGTCACTCGGGGGGTTCGAAAGCGGTTCACGCAAGAAGAAGCTATTGAAGTGGATGATTACGGCGCTGAGGTGAACGTAGTATACGACGTCGAACACGTCATCTAACTTTTCGTTGAAAGTACATACGCGCCATGCTTCTGCTCTGTGTAGGTACAAGTGCGCATTTACATGGTGTCTAAAATGACTGCATTTGTTCTTTCTTGTTGTTTAAATCGATTGTTGCCAAAATTGCAAATCTGGAGCCTGGAGTACGCATTTTTATGCCCAGGCGAAGTTTTCAAACGGCTTTCGCACGGTTTGGCTTAGTACAAGCTTTGCCTAGCCAACTTGGTCCTATCGAAACACCTACGGGTAGGAGTTAACAACATTAACGGAACGAAAGGAAAGAGAGATGTGCTTGTTTTGACACCTTATGTTCTTTAAATAATGCTTGTGTGTATGCTTCCTTCTCTTATCGTTGAAGTAAGTCAATAAGCCAGCCACAAATGTAAGAACTTGACAACATTTTCTTCTGTGTCTGATACCTATGTGTTCAAGAGTGAATGGAAAAAGAGCAGAAAATGAGGTTTTTGTGCTCCTACACTGTACATTATGCAGCTTGTTTAGCTGAGTTGTTCCATGCGATTGCACTTGCTCCTCTTTTCATACTGGTAAACTCTACACAGTCGAATTGCATTGTCTAGCTGTTGTTTATAAAAGTTCGAATTCAGTTGCGCTTCTATTTGCATTCGTTTGTGGTTGCTGTCCAGCAACGTAATCGGCGTAAAGCCCAATCCAGGTCAGGCAGAGAACTGTCGTAACCTACTCTGATCCAAGGAGCTAGTGGCTGGGCAGAGGGCGGTGAAAGAAAGTGCATACATTATGGTGTTGAGAAATTGGCCGCCTGGAAACGCATCGCGGATTTCGGTCCCCAAATTGATCGTTTGGTGCTGGCAGCTGACTCCGTTGAACAATTTGGTCTTTGAAATAACCAACTTTCATCGCCAAACCTGTACTTTGAAAGCAAACGTCTTGCGTGCGGGCGCCGATTTCTGTTTGATGTGATGCGGTCCGTGATTTTCATTGACACTAAAACGCTGACTGACGTTTACTGACGTATCCATTTCGAAAAGTTTCGAAACGCCTGAGTTTCACGTATCTTGTGTGCAGTGCAGTTATTGGCGTGTCCAGTTAGTGCGAGGAGAGATAGCCGAAACTCATCCATTTCGTTGCTGCAACGCATTTGGAGTTTTGACCAACTCTTGAGGTGGTCGTCTCTTGCAGTTTCGCTGATTTTCGACTACTATACTTCCCCTTATTATGACTGCTACGTTTTTTAGCTCGTGCTTCGGAGACAGCAGCTGCGATCCCGTTCTGACAATGTCGTCTCTCCCGTTCGATCGGCAAGATTCTGCCGGGATGGTGGATGAATTTATAGCCAACATGGCACTTCCTGTCCACCAATCCCCTGTCCCCTCTGACGACCTGGACATTCTGCTGGCTGAGTTGGACAATCAGCCGGATTCCACCACTTCGGTGACTGCTGACGAACTTGACCGAGACAGCCCGGCCTCTACCGTAACTTCTGCTGCCACAGCCGACAGTCGTAAGTTGGGGCCGACTGTGCTGAAGAAGAAAGTTCGCACCCTTGATCTCGATTACGGTCAGCGTCGTGAACTGTTGCGTCTGTTCGGTCACAAGGAGGAGGAGCCTGAACGAGAGCCCTTACAAGTGTCGTTGATCGAGACGCCCGAGCCCAACAACAGCAAGAAAGTCAAGAAGGGCGATCCGCTCTCCAAACAAGCGGTGTACGCGCGCGAGTATCGCCAGAAGAACAAACAGTACATCGGCGAGCTGGAAGGCAAACTGGCCGATAGTGAGCGAGACAATCTGAGAATGCAGACTAAAGTGGTCGATCTGGAGACCACCGTGGCCGACCTACAACAGGAAGTGCTCTATCTGCGCACTATCCTAGCCAACGACAGTCAGCTGGCTCCTCTGATTAAAGGCATTGCCTCTACGCCCGGCCTCAAAATTCAGTTCCCCTCCCTTCCTGTCAGCCAGTCTCAGGCACGAGCGGGCAAACGAGCTGCCCCTAAGGAAGTGGGCGGCTATCCGCCGTCGAAGCGTCCTCGAGCCAGTCAGGGCGCCGGAAAGCCGAAGGCAGGCATCTGTCTGCACGTAGCCAGTGAAGGCGTGTCGATGGAGCTGTGCGCTCGCTGCAGTCATCAAAGCAGGTGCGTCAAAGCTGACTAGACCTCGTGGACACTCACGACTGGACAATTGGTCGGTTCTGTTTTTCTTTTTGCTAACTCTCGCTTCACGTTGGCAAGAGTGTTCGGTTGTGCCTACAGGTACGCGGACTCAGTACCCGCAGGTGAAAACGGAAAAAAAATCAATGGTTACGTGTGTTTTTAAACTAAAATGCATTGAAGTTGGTTTTTCATTGATACGAAATCGTTTGTGCGCTGGTGTACATTCTGCATAGACTAGTGCTGGTCTTGTGGGGAAAACCCATCGAAAAATACTTTAAAAATTTCTAAAATGCAATCTCGAAAAGTTATAAAGTAAAAATCGAATTGTATCTAGATGAATTGAGTATGTATGGATTGGTTTTGCCTGTAAGTTGTGCTAGTTTTTTGTGATCTAATTCAATTCCCTAGTATTGTTGCAGCTGGGAATAAATGCGGTGTGTTTTTAATCACTGAAAAGTACACTTTATACATTTCAGATCTGCTAGAGTAGAGTTTCCGCGTGATCTCCTGTCTAAGATTCGTGGTTGTCGTCAGTTCGATAGAGAAACGGTACGGTGCGTGAGTTCAGTTTGAGGCGGTGGCGTTTTTTGGAGCTGAGATCCTAGATTCTGTGCATAAGGAGCGCTCTCCAGAAATCGCCGTTGCCAGCGCCACCAAGATTCCCGGTTTGCTGGATAGCTTGTAGAGCATTTCTGACAGTCATACGATTTCGATGACTCCGTCCGCTCATGTGCTACAGGCTCCGGCTGTGTCTGTCCCAGGCTTGTGTGCTGTTGGCTAAGAGACATAGTCCGAGATTCTTGGTATCGCAAAGTGCTAGGGCATTATAGCGAATCGAGTGCGAGTATTGTCTTCTCTCTAGTGATGGCAGAGCCTCGTCTGCACCTGCCAGAGGCTCTGGGGCGGATGACGGATCGACTTGGACGATCCCGACGCCGGCGATGCGTAGTGGCTGATGCGTAGGTGAAGCGGACGATCTGCACGCTTTTTAGGGTAAGTTTTTGTCTTGCCTTTGCTCGACTGTCAGTGCCAGCGTTTTTGTGTGACGTGTTTTGTTTTGGGCGACTTTACTCTGAAACTTGGGCGCACTTTTTAGTTTGGCCTCGTACTGCCAGTCTGGATTAGATTTAGCCTTACTCCAACTGCAGTCGTTCGCAGATTTTGATGATCGATTCACGGTTGTGTTGAAGAAGTTAAGAAAGCCGCACGAATTTCTCTCTTTGCAAATTTTTAATTGGTTAAGTCGGGACGAGTTTGAGGCAAAATTGTAACTTATAATCGTCTTGTTCTAGTCGGTGCATAATACAGCACACACAGTAATACAACCTTCCCCTTGCCATACATGTAACAAGTCATCCGCTGAACGGGGGTCTGGCGCCGGCCGGAGGTCTGAGCCCAAATTCTAGGTGAGGGGTTGGGTACCAAGAAACGCTGAAAATCGAAAAAACCGCAATTTTGGGCTGAAAAGTGCTGTTTTACAGGTTATTTTAGCAACTTTAGTGAACTGAAATTAATAAAATCGCAAAAATTTGCTAAAAAATACTTGCTAGAAAAATCCGGGGGTCCCCGATCGGGGTGAGGTCTGGCCTAAGTTGGATAGGGCGGCAGACCCCACCGCAGCCCCTGTTACATGTATGCCCTTGCTGTCATCAGGTGCAAAGGCAGCGGTTCGGTTCCTATTTCCCTACTTCGCACCACCGTCTTTCGGTGGCCTGTGTTGGGCTTTATGTTCACCACTTCCAGTCGCTTCGACCACTTTCGAATCTACGAAAAACTGCTCTCTCAGATGTCAGGGATGAACACGTGATAGCGTAAACTACCCATGGCCAATACGCCACAATTTGACACCGGTACCGTTGATGGAAAACCTACCCTCAACAGTCGATCATCGGTGCCTGGTAAAGTTGTCGTATGGTACCTTGTACATGTAGTTACAGACCCTAAGTACATGCATGAGGAGTTTGAAGGTTCTATTAGACGAAGTCGACTCCCATAGATCTGACACCGCCGCACACTCCCGAAGCGCTTTTGCGAATCAATTTCTTCTCAGTTTAGTACAATTTTAGGAAAAATACCAAATTGACTGCTGATAAGCCGTTTTTGGCTGTATTTCAGTTTAAGAAGTCTTTTTAAAGTTTTGTTTATGCGCAACTCCGGTTTTTAGCAATTCTTGACTGGTTGCCACAACCACTCTTCTTTTTTGTTATTAGCACATGCCGGAAAAATCCAGAGGGGGTATGTGGCTTTTCGACTGGGGGTTGGAGAGTATAAAACCGCTTTTCCAAAAAAGGTCGCCAAAATTTTAAGGCGGTATGGTCGGCCAGAGGGGGTATGGACCGTTGCGGGGGGTTTTGGCTGAAACTGTCTGTTTTTCGTAGAAAGAAGTCACCAAATTTCTCCTGAAAAAATTTTCGCTGAAATTTTCGGAGGGGGGGCGGGGTTAGTGCCGGTCGGTAAGGGGGTATGGCCGTTCGAGGGGAAAAAACTCCTAACCCTACCGCCCATGTATGCCTATGCGAGCGCCCGAAATTTCAGCGCTTGTACCCTCCCGGAAACGAGCTTTTAAAACTCTGGGTTTAAGTCTATTAAAAAATCAGCTATATTGCCTCTAATCTAACCCTACGGCCCCGAAAATTGCTTCCCTGAATAAAAAGATTAAATTGTTTATGGTGTAACGTTCTAGGATTTCGGCTGTTGCAACGAGTGGCTGTTCAGTAAGTACAATGTGCGCTCATTTTCCTAGTGAGGTTTATGAAACTAAAATAAGCGGTAATTAATCGGCTCGGTCTCTGGCACTTTCAGTCGTGGCCAAGCCAACCATTGCAGATCGATATTTTGGTTAAGGTTTGGAGGGCAGCGGTTCGTGGTCTGATAATGGCACTCCAAATCAATGCGTGTCGTGATTTCAGGTTCGTTCTGGCGCTCGTCTGGCCATTCTGAGCGGTCGGTAGTGTCTGTCGTTTTATAAAACGCAAGCGTGTCGCCGCGCGGCCTCCTCTGTCGGCTGTTTGTGCGGGCGTAGTGCAGGATGATCGACAAAGACCTGTTGTGTGCCGTCTGTTCCCGAAAGGTTTTTGCCATGGCCTACGGACCAGTTTAACGTTAGCCGATTGACTCATAGTCAAGTGATAGAATACTCACCAATTGTTGCTCCACGTGGACGCCCCTCTAATAAAAATTCATGCGTATTCGTGTGTGCATAAATTGCTGCCACGGCCTTTGATCGAGTGCTGAGCTCATCTGACTCGATGCTTATTCGGTAAGCATTTGTCGTCGTGCTTGTTGTTAATATCCACGCCACGCGTACGGATTAGGATTAGCTTGGCTCTTTTTTGTACTTGAATGGGTGACCTCTTTACGCAGTATATCAGCGCGGATTGTGTTGTGTCGCAGCAGTTGCTGACTGCGGCAAGTTTATTTTAGCTTGGTTGCTGAGCCGTAGCTGTACAGCACCCAACAGCTGGAATGATTTGTTTTCGCTGCGTTTTTGTTAGGCACTTTTTCTAGCCTCATCGGGAATGCCTTGCTTGTGGCGTCGCTTGAATATCAGAGCGTTATCTAACCTACGTAGTCTGCTTTGCTGACCTGGTGCTGCTTGTTTGCTCGGAGCATTTGACCCGCACGCCCGTTTGCTCATCACTTTGTAGCCGCCAATGTTTGATTGTACTCCTCCAGTAGTGGAATGAATTAGGAGGTCATTTGCTCCGTTTGAACAGTTCCACTCAAACTACGGCTGTGAATGAGTGTTTGACCACCTGAACGTTTCCTTCTGATTTGGCCAAACTTCCGAGATGGTCCTGTTGTGGTAGCTGCTGAGCTGATTTAGTTGTTTAAACAGGGTTCATACGGGTCAGGGAGGTCAGGGAAAAGTCAGGGAATTTAAAAATGGTCAGGGAAAAGTCAGGGAATTTCAGATCTGGTCAGGGAAAATTATGTGGATTTTTTAAAATTTTCTCGCCCTGGTTGGGCAGCTGCCCAACCAGGCCTCGTCAAACTCTGAAACTGTTAATTCCGGTTAATTTTACGCCAAGAATACCTTTTAAATGCGTTTTTGAAAGCTATTTCTTCAAAATTTTCTCGCCCTGGTTAGGCAGCGGCCCAACCAGGCCTCGTCAAACTCTGAAACTGTTAATTCCGGTTAATTTTACGCCAAGACTACCTTTTAAATGCGTTTTTGAAAGCTATTTCTTCAAAATTTTCTCGCCCTGGTTAGGCAGCGGCCCAACCAGGCCTAGTCAAACTCTGAAGCTGTTAATTCCGGTTAATTTTACGCCAAGACTACCTTTTAAATGCGTTTTTGAAAACTATTTCTTCAAAATTTTCTCGCCCTGGTTAGGCTGCGGCCCAACCAGGCATCGTCAAACCCTGAAACTGTTAATTCTTGTTAACTTCACGCTCGGAATACCTGTAGAAATACAATAATACCAAATTCACCCTTTGCTTTTAGAAAATTATTTGATATGCTACCGTGTATGTAAATATCTGCCGATGCAAAAGAAATCGCAAAATTTGGTGCTTGAAAACATTTACTGTTTTATGAGTTTGCTTGTAGAAAGTCAGGGAATTTTAGCACTCAGGTCAGGGAAAGTCAGGGAAAAGTCAGGGAATTTGGAAAACCCTGATCCGTATGAACCCTGTTAAAAGATGCAGCACGGTGACTGAAGCATCACCCATTTTGGAGATTCAACTGTATGGGCAGCTGTGTACAGTCAGGCACCGCTATCGTGCTAAGAGCCAGCCAATGACTCCTGATTCACAGTAGAGTCTCGGTTCTTTTCACTCTCCAAACTTTAAAATGTAGTTACTTGTACTGCTGTGTGACATTAGCAGTGCTTGCTATCCTGTGCTGTGCTAAGTAACCATTCATGTTCAGTGGCTTGTTGTTGTTTCCCGTCTCGATGTTTGCACCTTTCAAAGAAGTGGCCCTGTTTCCTCATACACATTTATGGTCATCCGAGTGGGAGGGGGTTGGGGTCTGAACTGAACCCGAATTCTGGGGAAAGGGGTAGGCTACTAAAATCGCACAAAAATCGCAATTTTCGTGTAAAAATCGTAAAACAGCGCTAGTCATTTGGACTCAAATACAGCTAAAAAGTGCTGTTTTTACAGATTATTTTAGCAGTTTTAGAGTCTGAAATTCTAAAAAATGCAAAAATTTTCTGAAAAAATTACCTGCCAGAAAATAGGAGCGGTGGGTCCCCGATCGGGGTTTGGCTCGCATATCCAGACCCCTATGATTGTGATTCATTATTGATAATTCTAGTAGCTCTCCTATCTAATTTGGCAGTTCACGTTGTTGAGCAGATCAGGAATCCGTATACCATTTTTCTAAGACTCTTTTCAATTTTCGGATCTGCGCGTCAGGAACTGAGTTTTGAACGGCTACATACAGTGTTACACTACTCTTCTGACCTACTCATTTTCATTAGCTTTTCACCTTCGTACATTCTGCTTGCTTACCGTTTCAAAACCGGCTGAGTAACCTGGTTTATAGTGATGGGTTCGACTTGGAAGAAGATCAAGAAACTGCTGGGTTTTGGACCGGACTGCAGGAACGGCGGCACCAAGATTCTCAGCGGTGACTGTTCATGTAAGCCGAACTTCACTGGAAAGCTATGTGAGACTATCATCTGTCGCAACAACGGTACGCGCACCGAGACCAACGCATGTCTGTGAGTAATTTTTCTTTCAGAAACACACCTTTTTAAGTAAGAGGCAGTTAACTAGTTGCAGGTGTTCCGACGAGCATATCTACGGTCAGCACTGTGAGCTTGTTCGATGCGAAAACGGCGGAGAGGATACGGGTTTGGGCTACTGTAAATGTTTGGACAATTGGTACGACGGCAGATTCTGCCAGAACTACTCCAGTCCATGGGGATTTATTTTCGGCGGCGTCGGTGCGGTCATTTTGCTGCTAATTATTCTCTGTGTGTTCTGCCGTCTCAAATTCTGTACTGCTCCTCCAATGGAGCGTGGAGCTTCCGGACGGCGTCGTCAGAGACGTTCGCGGCTATCGTCTAGTGGTGGTCAAGCAGTACAACGACGAACGCACACCACACCGCCGGTCGGTCCGGCCTGGGTGCGGCAGAGCGACTTGGAAGCCGCACGGCTGAATGCCCAAGAGCCACCGCCTAACTACGCTCCAAAACCGGAACAGCCCCCGCCTTCTTATGACGAAGTGATTAGTGAACAGCATCGATTTCCCGCTGCGCTTCCAATTGTGACTGTTAACCTCAATTCAGTGATTGCTCCGAACGCAGACTCAGTGACAGACCCTAGTAGTAGAGAGTGCTCAACTGATAGGTCGACCTCGTGACCGTTTGATCTGATCTTCAGTCTTTGCTATTGGCTACTCTGTCTTCAGAGCCAATTACGCTTTCGTCGATTTTGTTTGTGTCCCGTTTGGCTGTGTTGGCCCGTTCACGTTCGAATACTATAGTTCTTTTCTTTGCAACGAATCAACGCTTTCTTGGTGCTGCTACCCGAGTTTTTTCCGATGATATCTTCCTTTCTTACAAATTGCACTGCGACTACTTCGCCGATTTGAGTTTTTGATGTTTGTTCTGGTGGTAGTGATACGCTTTAGCTCTGATCGCACTGTAACAGTTCTGTAATGAGTTTTGAAAAAGGCGTTTATTCTACGTACCTACTGATACATATTTCCCAAAGATTACTGTGCACTTTTCCTTCTGTGCAGTTTCTGCGGCAGAACCTTTATCGAGCGTTTTAAATTTCCAGATCTGAGCCAATAAAAACGGTATCATTCGAGGATGGCGTGAATATGATAGATTGACTTGTACAGTTGATGTCAGCGCCAACAAACGAATTTCCATTTGACTCTAATAGCATAGGCAGCTAAATCAAAGCACATGAGTTTCTAAAACATCGAATTTTTAATTTGCAAGGTACGTTCTGTACTTCGGTTAAAAACCTGGATGTACAGGGTGATTCACCTATCCCGCGGAGAACTTGGACCCTTTTCGTTTGTAGACCGAATCGGCTGATTTTTTTGGATGATACGTGGACTGTAAATAATTTACTGTAAATGTACGTAATTTACTGCAAAAAGTTGTATAAAGTTTTTTTTACTGTTTTAAATTTCAGCGTGTTTCCTCACGAGATGCCTGAAAACGGTCAATTCTACCGCAAACTGAAATTTCCAACTTTGGTGCTAAAAAATACATAGGCTACATAGTGCGCTGTTTGGGTGTTGATAACACTCTTAAACCACAGCAGATTGATGCTTCATTCTGTTTCTAACACAACCCGATGCTTTAGCAGTTGTGACCACTTTTTTGTGAAGGAACATGCAAAATCTGCTGCGTGATTTGAGTGGAAAAAGCACTGTAATGGTGCAGTTAAAGTTTCGTCTGGAATTGAAAGAGAGCGAAAGCCCCCAAGCGATCTCAGCATCCGCCGGTGGTATGAATCGCTAGTGGAAGAAGAGGGCAGTGTGTGCGACAAAACTCGTAAAAGGACAAACGGAAAAACACTGCTGGAGTACCACCAGCGGCTGCAGAAAGTGGTTGAAAATAGTGGTGGTAAAGTTGAAGTGCATAACTAATTTAGTGATGTAGTGCGTGGAATTTCTTGAAATTTGAAACAGTAAAATGCGATGTATGCCCGTGTATCATATCCAAAAATCAGCCGAATCGGTCCCCAAACAAAAAAGGTTTTGAACTTGCAAAACCACACGATATCCGTATGTAAATCACCCTCAGTTACGCCGATTATGGTATTAGCACGACACCGGTGCTAGTACCATAAAGGGCATTATGTACGTAAGTGCCTGACTCGACTGTACATACTGTACTGTGCCTGTACGTAGTTCCTTCCTCAGAGTTTGTAAGGCTGGCACAAAAACCGTTGAAGCAAGCAACACGTTTCAAACCTTTTTACGAGTACGGTCTCGTAAAAAAGTTATGATTCAGATACGCTGCAATGCCTATCTGAAAAAAATGGTATGTAGCTGATTCAGAAGAAAGAGGTACTTTGCGTACGGCCATGGCCAATCAACGCTTTTAGCCAATCACCATAGGACAGGCGGACCTGAGGAGGCCGTTTTTCATTTCGTTACGTTGGCGTCGTGTTGTAGGGTGGGGGAAGCAGAGTAGTGTTGTTAGTGCGTGCTGCTGTACAAACTACAAAGGTTTGGTTTGGTTTGCTTGACTTCTGCCTTACTTGCTTTTTGCTGTTGTGTTGTTAAGAAGTTTGCTGTTGTACTGCACGCACGCTCACGTCCAGAATCTATAAAAAATAAATAATAGGCCAAAATAATGGATTGATAAACAAATGCTGTTGTTGTTGTGCTGTTAGAACGTGTTATGCAGCTTCTAGTTCTATCTTTCTCCATGCTTGTAGTGCGCTCGTCTTTATACCGTGTTGATATGTCAGTCTTTCGGTTATATTAGGCCAACATTGAATGGCTTTCTTATTTATTTAGACATACCCTACGTATAGAGTTGTTTAGACGATGGACATCATGACTTGTTGTTCATTTCATCCTCATCCTAGCGATCCTATGGCCGGCACCTCTAAGCAGCAAACCGTTCTAGATCGACCTCACCGTCGCGGCTATTTTCTTGAAGGAACTGGAGTTGTCACCGAAGTTAGTCTAAGGCTCTCTTTCGCCTCTGACGCACTGTATACGCACGTAGGTGCGGTTGCAGGTATTCGCACAGCGCGGTCTGGTTCTGCCGGACGGAGTGGACGCCAATGACGAGGGCAATTACTTGGAGTTTTGTCTGTCGCAACTGCAGTACGGAGGCAAAGAACTGAGCACCAACGACCTGGCTAGCATTTTGTACCCTCGCGCCAGAGTGGCTTTCACCGCAGACACGCGACCGCCGGAGCCCAAGCTTCTGGGTTCGTTTGGGTTCGAGCAGATTGACGCAGCCTACAACAAACCGCGAGTGGTGGACTTGGTTAGACTCGACTTCCCCGACCTGTCCATCGATGTGCCGAAGAGCGTCAAATGGCTGGAGGAAGACAGCGGAACCGTTCTGGCTGTGAGTGAAGAAGGCGAGAAGGTGTAGACACCTGATCCAGTGGTTTCAGGTGAAAGACGACTGTGGTTGGATCAAGAGTGAGCGGTGGGGCAAGATCCAGTTCGAGCGGAAGGCAGTGGTGTTGTCTGAAAAGCCGGGCCCTCAAACCAGTCGTCTCACTATGCGCTCTCTGATCACTCCGCATCGTACCGTCTTCTTTCGCTGCTACGCACCTCCGCCCGACCATTCGCAGTGGATCTGTCTGTCAGTCGCTCCGCTAGGCGACGTAAGTCTTCGTTCGTATCAGGGGTGTGAGGTGTGTTTTTTCCGGTTTTTTTTCGAAAAAAAAACCCTTTTTTTCCTAAGGGTCAGAAAAAATACATAAATCGCGGAAAAAACTCAAGCTAAAATAGCTAATTTATGTCATTTTTTTCAGTTAAAAATGGACTTTTGCGATGTATACTATGCCAGACTGACTCAACTGTTAGAAAAACAACAGAAAAGACCAAATTTGGTAATCTAAAACAGTAAGGCAAACGGCTGTATGAAAATTTGCATATAGCGTTTATTGACGGAGCCTGTCAGGGACTGTTTCATGCTTGTTTCGTGATTTATGTCTATGTAAGACGTGTATTTCTGTTCAGAAAAGACTCAGGAAGGAGCTAGAAAGCGTTAGGAATCATAAAACCAGGCTAGGGTACTCAGAAGTTGAGCTGGAGTTTTCCGCGATTTCTCAAAAAAACGTAAAAGAACTGGAAAAAACAGAAACATTTTTTCGGAAAAATATCCATCCCTGGTTCGTATTCTACGGTTTTATCTAAGCTTAGTACAATCGCACTACACTACATAATTGGTTGGTTTAGTTTTACATACCGGTAGTTGTATTTCGTCGCGTCGTTGGCTCAGTGGTTAGCTCGCTGCCTTGAGTCACGGTGGCCCCTGCATCTCTAGCGGTTGTAGCGGGTTCGAAACCAGTCTGACTGGAATTAGACGACGCAAAGCCCAACTCAGGCCACCGAAAGCTGGTGACAGCGAGTAGGTAAATGGGTACCACCGTCGGGTGGGAAGCTAAAGGGAGTATGTGCGCAAGCCCGGTCCCCGGGCCACAGAATGCTTAGGCACTCCTCTCGCAAAAACCGACCCAGGTGGTGTCAGGGCCACTCGCAACGCCTTACCGCACGTTTACTAAGTGCAGCTAGGCATGCGAGTACTTTAGCTTTTATTTACAGTACATACAATTGAAACGATCACAATTATACAGCATGCTGTAGTTTTGTTAAGTGAAACACCTCGGTCGCCAAAGAGTCGGCTTTGGATGATTTTTTGGAAGTATGAGTGTTTTGAGCTTTAGGACATGGTTAACCATGGTGCCACTGGACACTGGTACAATGTTGTGCATATACGAAAGTACTTTAGTGTAGTGGTACCATGCCACACACACCTACAGAACCTGAACGTATACGTAGGGTACCATATTATTTGGCACTACCCTAAGCAGACGTGAGAAATGGGGCGGAGAGGACGTTGATCCCACAAGGTTCTGACCTGCTTCCATCAGGCCGCCGCCACACCCTCTCAGGAATTTTTTGGAAGAGTTTTGTATAGAAAATTATGATAAAAGCATGCCTAGATTAGGTGTAAATGAACTCATTATTTTAACTTATTTTAACTTAAAAACCTTAATTTCAGTCAAAAATCGGACTTTTTGGCTTATCATTCCCTCAACACCATCAGTCGCCGCTACCCCCTCAGGAATTGATAATTTACTACCCACTCAGCTGAAGTGCTAGCCAAATGGCTGCCCTAACTAAAGTACCTGTCGATTCCATTTATTGCGTACGTAAGTGGTTGAGCTGTTACGGTGGTGTTTCTATAGATACACGAAGGCAAGGGAGTGGTGATGGAGGTGAAGGAGGGTTGTGCGTTCATTGTGTCCTTGGCGTTCGGTCGCATCTACATGCCTTACGGTGCGTTACGCGTGAAACGTGAGCACTTGCCGTGGAAGTCGGAGGTGTTCCGCGATCTGCTGCACACCCAAGTCGCCTTCAAAATCACCGATTCGTTGCCCGGTCAGAGGTGCCGATGGCGCGCCATCACGGCCTGGCCGTTGCTTCACTGAGTCCGTCTTTCTCGTCTGCCCCACTCAGCTCAGTTCTATGTATGCAGAGTAGGTAACAGGCAGTTGAGTGCTGGTCAGATCGTTCGCTATGGTATATTTTTGAGAGATCGTTTTCTTTTTTAACCAATTACTCTTGTCGTTTTTATCCACCACTTCTGATTGAAGAATGAATTCGTTTTGTTTCCCGGTTATATGAACAATCGATTGTAGTATGAGCGCAGTACTGTATGTCTATGTTTTGGTTCTTTTAATCACCTCATTTCCGTTCTTTCTTTGTTCTTTTAATCCTAGTCTGATCAATTTACAAAAAATATTTTTCTGGTTTTGTTCGTTCGTTCACTGCTGAAATTTTATTGATTTATGTTTCGTTTCAAGTTGACTGGCTTTTGCTGACTGGACTTTTTGTTCTTGGCGGGCGTGCAAATGCTATCATCATTGTTCTGCGATTTTCTCGGCAGCCCCTGTTTGAATAAAGTTTACCGTTTACTGTTTTGGTTTTGGGTGTAGATTGGTTGCAAGTGCCAGTTATGTCGATTTTCTGACGATATTCATACGTATATGACGTGCCTATTTAGTTTAAACGCTAATGGTATGTTTATATAAACTTGCATGGCATAATTATCGGACGAAATATGCGTTCTGAAAATTATGGATTAAGTCATAACACGAAGGTATTGAAGAGAAACATGTAATTTGTCTACAGTTCTAATGCGATATTTGCAATAACTGTCATATTCGATTGAGATGGTTCAGTGTCAGCGCTGTCGTATGGGTAGGTTTGGTTGCAGATCTTGCCAACCTGCGCTAATCGTTAGATTGGTTTCAGTGCAGACTGTTTGACAGTTGTTTGCTCAAGTACTGAGAAATGGCTTTAGGAAACAGAAACTACTTTTTCAGCTAAATATTAGGGTCGAACAGTTCTGCAATGGCAGTTCCATACATGGCCGTAGAAAATGGAGGGGTGCGCGTTGTCAGGATTACCCGATAAAATGTTGCCAAATCTGTCCAAAATGGCCGCTTTACCAAAAAAAGACCGTCAAAATTTACGCCAAGCCGGATAAGCCCTGCCGGCCCATGAGGCAGTTCCTTGGACGTTTTGGTTTTTATTATCGAGAGAGAGAGAAGACGGAGACAAATTTTCAATCTGCACGAATCCGCTTGATTTTCTAGGCACAACAGTGCGTATGCGAGATTACATACTTTCTTTGATGCCAGTTCTGTCTGCGCTACGCAGCAAACCATGCGAGAGAAATTGGACTTCGTTTGTGCTGTGTCGCATTCCATTGAAGTTACCATTCCGGAGGTTAGTGGCCGAGTCCAACTTATAAAAGGCTGTGGATGGATTTCAGAAGTGTGTAAAATCGTACGGTGATAGTAGTACTACAGCAATCATTTTCTTTCAGTTGTTTGCTCAATCTGGTCAGCTGATTGCCGAGGATTGGAATGATCCGGTGAACTTCGACTTGGCGTCAATCGAGTGTTGCTACGTAAACAGTAGTTGTCAAGTAAAGCATGAACTCAACGATTTGACGGCAGTTATGAAGCTGCATGATGAGGTTCTGTTTGCGTACAATCCAAAGAACTCCAGAGTTACTCATCTCATTGTTTTGGAATCTTGGGTTGACTCTGCGTTCAGTTCGGCGGAAAACGCGCTTGATTATGTAACTGATGACGATGAAATGACCGACGAAGAAAAGAAACTCAAATCAATTTTGAATCGTGCACCAGAGTTTGTATGCGGCGGGGGAGCAATTGCTACGGTACGCAGTAATACTGTATGTTATGTTGAGTAGAGATGTGCACGGGCATCTATTTTTCGGCCGATCAGGAAAGGCGCGCCCTACCAAGATACAGTAGCCAAACTTCAAAAAAGTTGAGAGAACCTGCACTATTCATAAACATTTGTGTTAAAAGTTTATTTGATATTTTAACTTACCGAATAATTATAGTCATTCTACTTTTAGTCAGTTTCTGTGCATTTTTTGACAAAACTTACGTAACATTTGAAAATTGTTTCAGTGCACGGGCCCGCCAGTGAAAAATCCTAGACGCGAATATACCCTGTCCGTCTACATCTCGCGTCTCACCTTGTGAATGTATGTACAGTAGTGGGGTTGGCCCCTCAGGCTCTGACCTACACCTTCAGGCCATTTCAAATAGTCCTAAAAAACATCTGAAAAAGCATCTTTAGCGCGTTTTAGTTAGTAATAAGTCTAAAAATTGAAATTTTAAGTAAGCCGTAAAAGTACGTATATGTCTTGAATAACGACACCGGAAACACTAAATTCCGTTAGCAAAAGGTATTTTAAAGCGGCTGGTTTCTCAAGTAGTATTGTAAGTAATTAACTTTCTTTCTTCATATCTTTGATTAAAAAATCGGTTTTTTAGCAATTTTTAATAATACAGAATGTGCCTGTTCACATTTTGGCAAAGCTGTGCAAGTATTGGGATTAGTTATTTGGTTTTTCGGGCATGCATGTATTGGGGGACGCCCACTTCGCCGCGCCCACTTTTGGGCAGTAATTTTTTCAACAAATTATTGCAATTTTTTTAGAATGTTAGGCACTAAAATTACTAAAGTCGCCTGTACAGTAAAATAGTATTTCTCTGTATTCTCTCGATTTTTTACGATGTTTAGCTAAAAATTGTGACTTTGCGGTTTTTGTGCGTTTTTAGTACCCACACCCTTCCTTAGAATTTGGGTTCAGTCCCTCGACCCTCATTGGCGGATGACCTTGTTGCGTGTTTTCTAGTATTCTATGTAGATACTAGTATTTTTGCTCAATACTGTATGATAGCTGGGGTACGTAGAAAATGAAAATAATTACCCGACTGTCAGCAAAAACAGTTCACAATAGTGCTTACAGATAAATGGGCTTGACGGAAAGATTCGATCCGACAAATGGGGAATGTTGACGTTTGATTGTCGAGCTTTGGTTTGCGATGTGAAATCACGACATCTACCGTTGTTTCGAGTACTGGAAGTATGTATTTTTTATTTCTTCTCCGCCCGGTCGGGCTCGCTCTTAGGTAGCATGTTGTTTAGCGCGGGCAACCGGTTAGTTTCAAGCTGCACGCATCGGCTTCGCCTAGCCTACAACTGGTCGTGACGTCGGTGTCAGCGACTGGAGAGGTATTTTGTTTGCATATTGTACAGTATATTGCAGAATTGGTTCAGGTATTAGACGGAACGGACGGCATAGTCACCGAAGTGGGCAGCCGATCAGCCGTCATCGTCTCGCCGTCACTGGGCAAAATCCACCTCTCTTATACCGCATTTCGTGTGCCCTTTCGACACCGTCACCGCAAGCAGGAGATTTTTGACAGTTTGATGGGAAGCAGAGTCGGTTATCGGGTTGTGTCTGTTCCCGTCAGTCAGCACAAGTTGCCCTGGAGAGCGATTTCAGCCGAGTCCGTCTGGTGAGATCGTTTTGGTAAGTACTACAGACTCGCATTGCTGCCCTCTTAGCGTTTAGTTTCCACTGGTAAATTGCAGCCTGAATCAGGTAAGATTAAACACAGACAGGGCGAGTGTGAACGAACGGACGGCGGCGCAGCGGCGGACGCACGCGCCTGTCCTGCCTAGTGTGGATGCAGTGTGGCGCCTGGTTTGCTCAATGTTGAACGGCTGTTTTTAGAATTGCTCACATTTTTCGGAACTTATGTTCGTTTTCAGAATTTATTCGGCTGAATCGAATCAATTTTAGTGCAAGCGAACAGAAAAAGAAGCTCTACTATTTCCGTGCCGTCGTCATTTTTTCTTTCTATCTTGTGTGATTTGCTATGCTAGTAGTCATACATGTAACAGCTCCGGGCCGACCTGGGGGGAGGGGGGTAGGGGGGGGTTTTTTCCTCAGGTGGGGGGTCGAGGGGGGGGTTTCGCCCAGGTGGGGGGTCCCAAATTTCAAAAAGCTCCAAAACGCCTAGAAATGCGTTTTTAGCACGTTTTTCTCAGTAAGGACGCTAAAAATCGCTATTTTAAGCTGCCAAATAGCGTTTTAAAGCTAAAAACAAGCAAAAAATGACAAAAAGAGCTTACAAAAACACCGATTTTTCTTAAATATCAGCAGTGGAAACGCCAAATTCGGTTTCCAAAGGCTTTTCAAGTGAATTTTAGGCTAAAAATTAGTGATTTCTGACACAGTTTGTTAATACTGGAGCCACTACTAGTACTTGTATTTTTTGGTCAGGGGGAGGGGTCCCTTAACCTGTCTCGGGGGGGGGGGGGGTGGGGTGGGGGGGGTGAGGGGGGGTTTGGCCTTTCCAGCAGGGGGGGGGTTACCCCCACAAACCCCCCCCTAGTACATGTATGCTAGTAGTAGTTTTCCAATATTGCCCTAGAGGGTGCGCCCTCCCTAATGTCGCTTATAAATTGTGAAAGCGCTCAAAATTTCTGTTTTTAAGTAAGTTACCGAGCTCCTTTTACATTTTTGAGGCTAGAAATCATCAACAGTCTTAAACAGGGATGCATGCAGCTGCATATGCATAGTGTGCGGTATTCTTGGAACTCTCTGCGAGCGACTGACTGAACATGCAATATTGAAAAATAATTGACAATATTTTATGACTTTGCATTTTTCGAATAAACGTTATTCATGTAGCACGTGTTTCTACATAAATTCATGGTTAACGCCATTGTTCACTATCTATCCAATTGAAGCATTGTCAGCAGGATAAAGCTGTCTGTTCTGCAGTTATGTCGGACACGTACAAAATTGTGGCCGTGAAGACGACTGCTTTTGAGGGTCAAAAGCCCGGCACGAGTGGCCTTCGGAAAGCGGTATTGATCGGGTTTTTTGCCGAGTCTTGCACCTATTTATTGTAGGTGCCGATTTTCCAACAAGCCCACTATACAGAGAACTTTATCCAGTGCACGCTGGATGCTGGACTGGGAGACCAGAAACGCGGGGCCAGTCTGGTGGTGGGCGGTGACGGTCGTTTCTACGGGCCGGAAGTAGTTCAGCTGATCATTCAGATCGCAGCGGCCAACGGGGTATCGCATCTCACTGTTCTACTACTTTTAACTGCAGTCTTTGTGCAGGTGGCCAAGCTTTTCGTAGGCCAGAACGGCTTTCTCAGCACCCCAGCCGTGTCCTGCTTGGTACGCAAGAAGGAGATAAACGGCGGAGTACCTTTGAACGGCGGAATTATCTTGACTGCCAGTCACAACCCCGGCGGACCGAAAGGCGACTTCGGCATCAAGTTCAACTGCGACAACGGTGGTCCTGCGCCCGACGGCGTAAACCATCTCTGCTGCTGCTGCTGCATCAACTGTGCACTTGTATTTGTAGGTGACCAACAAAATTTTCGAGCTGTCTAAGCAGATTCAAGAGTATCAAATCTGTCCGGATCTAAAGGTGGATTTGACGAAAAAAGCTTCGCACACTTTCCAAATTGGTGGGTGAGACAAATAAATAAGGTCTAATTATGCAAGAGAACTGGAAGACAGACAGATGGTTTCTTCAGATAAATACGGTCCGTTCACGGTTAAAATTATCGATTCGGTGGAGGACTACGGTTTGTTGATGCAGGAAATTTTTGACTTCGAGGCTATCAAGAAACTGCTCAATGGCGAGGCCACTGGAAAACCGTTCAAAGTTCTCATAGACAGTATGCATGGTGGTAGGTACTTGCTCTTTTTGTAGGGAATTGAAATTATGATCAGTGTTACCTCAACAACTCTCGAGTGCTTGGTATTTTACAGCTACTGGACCGTACGTAGCGAACCTGTTGGGCGACCTGTTAGGGGCGAACAAGGAGGACTTGCACAACTCCGTCCCTCTGCCAGATTTTGGAGGCGGCCATCCGGATCCGAACTTGACCTACGCGCACAATCTGGTCGATATGATGAAGAAGGGAGAGCATGATTTTGGCGCCGCCTTCGATGGAGATGGAGTGAGTTGCTCTGATTCTACCTAATTGGTACATCGGAAAATTATTTAAATCTTTTCAAAACGGTTGCTGTTCTGCGTTGCAGTCTGTCCGCTTCTGTCAAAATCCAGCTTACTTGTGTTCGTGCCGTGCTTTCCAGCTATGACGTCGTCGTAATGTGATTTTCAGGATCGCAACATGGTTTTGGGCAAGAAAGCCTTCTTTATCACTCCGTCCGACTCGCTGGCTGTATTGGCGGCTAACCTAGACTGTATCCCATATTTCCAGAAAACCGGCGTTAAAGGTTATGCACGGTAGGTGACCTGCTGTTGTTGTGCATTAAGAGCTGGTCTCTGGGCCGATAAACCCTTGGTATTGAGAGTTGAAATTCCACCCAAATTTGGCGTGCTAGTAGCACCTGATGATTTGTACTGGACCTGCAAAGTTTAGTTCGATTCAACGCTCCAGGTGGAGTTATATGCGCTCTGCAACTTTTCTCTGCTTAACTATGGGACGGAAAAATTCGAACCGATTTTCTTGGGCCTTAGTCAATAGTGTGGGTATTTTGGAGGTTCTGGGGGTTAAATGGGTTAATTTCGAAAATTTCGTATTTAACTAGTGCGTTTCAGAGACATATAAATAGATAATATAATCTCCAAATCATACATGTAACAGGTCATCCGCCGATGGGGGAGGGGGGTTGGGGGGGTCTGGCGCCGGCCGGGGGGGGGGGGGTCTGAGCCAAAATTTTTGGAGGGGGGTAGGGCACTAAAAAACGCTCGAAAATTGGGGGTGTAGAGCACTAAAAAACGCTCAAAAATCGCAATTTTTGGGCTAAAAATCGCCAAAAATCGCTAATTTGGGCTGAAATACAGCTAAAAAGTGCTGTTTTGCAGGCGATTTTGGCAATTTTTGTGTCTGAAATTCTAAAAAGTTGCAAAAATTTGCTCAAAAATTTACTTGCCAGAAAAATCGGAGGGGGGTGTCCCCATCTGGGGGGGTCTGGCCTAAGTCGGTGGGGGCAGCCCCCCCTGTTACATGTATGCTCCAAATATCAGCTCACAACATGGGCCCGAGAAATTCGATTCCAATTTTTTCGTTCCATAGTTAAGGAGCGACAATTTCCGGAGCGCATAACGCCACTCTTTCAGCACTTAGCAAGCCGAGTATAAGTCATCAGGTGCTACTAGGACACCAAATTTGGGTGGAATCGGTGAAAGTCAGAATTTCAACTCTCAATAGGGAATGGGAGACAGGATCGATGCTGTCGGGGACCGGCTGTTAAGAACTCTGCCTGTTTTTTGCCTGCCTGAACTCTTGCGTTGCCTCTTGCTCTTAAGAGCTGTGCGGTTCAGCTGAGGGTTCTTGGATGTTTGGGGCCTGGCGGTGCAGGTGTTGGAGGGGGATAAAGGTATGGTAAGGTAAACAGTCCTGGTTTGTGCTCAAATCAAGTTTTTTAAAACTTTTTTCGTCGTGTAATTTGGGCGTATTTTGGTGCAAAGTTCTACGGAATTACGGGGTTGTTCAGAGCTTAAGAGTTGTCAACCCCTTCAGCCTCCCTTTACATGTATGTCTGGCATGTACTTGAAATCAGGAAGTTAGGACAACATTTGTCAAGATCAAATCGAATTTGCTGCAGTTATTAATTGTTTGATTGATTGATTGCATACATGGGGTGGAAAAATCCGGAGGGGGGTATGGAGACCTCGGGGGGGGGGTCCGTAAAAAGGCAAAAAAACGCCAAAAAAGCGAAAATTTTCTCCCGCCAGGAGGGGGAGGGGGGTATGGCCGGCCGAGGGGGTATGGGCCGACGAGGGGGGTAAACCCCCATCACCACCAGCCCATGTATGATTGATTGATTGATTGATTAAATTGTGTGGGCTGAGCTGGGTTGTTCGTAGAGTGAGAACTGGTATTGGGTCGGGTCGGGTCTATTGAGGTCAGACATGACAGTCCATCGCCAGGGCGGTTTACCCACCCTACACCACCTGGATGCGCCACTGAGCACACCAGTAATTTAGCTCTTTTTGTAACTGAATTCAAAATTTTTGTGGCGTTTTGAATGATAGAGAATGAGCCTGTTTACTGAAATATGATTTGTTGCCCAGCTGAGCAAGTATCAGATATTGGGGTGTGGTGTCAGATATAGTTCTGGTATCGTTTGCACTGCTAGCATTACATTAAATATAAATAAGTTGCAGGAGTATGCCGACTGCGGGTGCCGTTGACCGAGTCGCCGAACAGACGGGGAAGGAGTTCTTTGAAGTGCCGACCGGTTGGAAATACTTCGGCAATCTGATGGATGCCGGCCGTTTGTCGTTGTGCGGCGAGGAGAGCTTTGGTACTGGCTCCGACCACGTCAGGTAGCCGTCTTGATTTTGACAGGTGTCCTGTGTTGTAGATGGGTGGATTTCAGAGAAAAGGACGGTTTGTGGGCTTGTTTGGCCTGGTTGCAAGTGCTGGCGCACAAAAAGAAATCGGTTGAGGAAATCTGTATCGAACACTGGCAGAAGTTCGGACGCAACGTTTTCACTAGGCAATCTGCGTGTTTGATTTAGTTGATTGGAAGTAAAATCTCAAAATTGCAGGTACGATTACGAGGGTTGCGATGCTGCCTCTGCCAATTTGATGATGAGTTATTTGGAGCAACTGCTGGGTGCGTTCGTAGGACAGAAACACACGTCCGAGGGCGTCGACTTTACGATCGCCATTGCCGACAACTTCAAGTACACAGACCCGGTCGACGCGTCTGTTGCTGAGAAACAGGTATCTTTGCTCAACACCAACCGAAAATCTATTGGCAGCGGCAATGCGGTTCTTTGTTTTAGGGTCTACGTATTATTTTCGAGGATGGATCTAGGATAGTGTTTCGGCTGAGCGGAACCGGCTCCTCCGGCGCTACGATTCGTATGTACATCGATAGTTATATACCGAAAGACGACGCAAACAAACTGACCCTCAGTGCACAGGTTGGACTCTTCGTTGCAACTGTTTTGCTCACCTGCGGTTTGCTTGTTGCAAATTCGTTCCAAACGGAGCGGAACCGTTCTCTTTGCTTCCTATTGGGCAACCTTAACAGCAATTTTACAGTTTGTGAGTAAACTGCGTTGGGCCGAAATTCTTCTGAGTTGATTAGTGTTAAGGAAGTTGCTTGCTGTTGGTTTGGGTAATGGCTGAAAAGTGCCGATAAATGAACTTCCAAGTTAGAAATGTTTACGCCGATGTTTTCAGTTTAAAGGTGGCTAACTTTTGGGATGGGACCCGTCTTTGCGTATAGACCTTTCGGGATTACGACTGCAGCTGCTCATAAACTCATAAGTCGTGCTCATAAACTTAGTAACAGAACTGTTTAACCTAGTGCGTTCTTTTCAGGAACTGTTGAAACCGTTAATCAATCTGGCTCTAGAACTGTCGAGTTTGCAGAAGTTTACTGGCCGGGACAAGCCCACTGTGATCACGTAGATCTAGTTAGATCGGTTCTAGACATTTTTTATCTCCCTGCCTCGTGCCTTTTTGTGCGTCAAGATTTAGATACCTTATTGCTGCTGTTCTTGTTTGGGTAGTAATTTTGCTAGTATCTGCTTTGTTGATGACCCCAGCCGACACGGCTGAGTGATTTTATTGACCGGTCTAACCAATCGAAGAATCTTGAAATTGCGGTCAGTTGGAGCCTCTCTGTTCTAGGAGTTGACCTTTCTCTCTCTCTGCTTATGTCTAGCTAGTGCATTGTCTTCGTATCTTGGAATAAACTTTATTGGGTCATGAGCACTTACTAAGTCAGCCTCACAGGTTACAACCAACTGAATATCGCAAGAAAATTCCGATCGCACTCTACCTAGTTAGTACCTCCACACGCGCTCAAGGGAATTTGAGTGTAATTTAATGCAGGTCTTGTATCCGTATGGCATCACTTCAATATTACAAACTATCTTGACTATTAAGTGGGCATAGAGGCTGAGTTCACTATGAAAAGAATTTCGACCATTTTCAGGTCATGCTTGGCTGTACTGGTGTTTTTCGGGACACAGTGTGCCCATACTTTGAGGGTGGTCTATGTGACCGGCCCTACTGTCACTTCAAGCACGACAGACAATCCGGTAAACGAGTTTGTACCATGTTTTAGGTCTAACTAAGAAAAACTTTAGCTCAGTCCACCAGTGCAGCCACGTCAGAAGCGAAGGCCGCTGATCCGCGACAGAGTTTAGTTTCGGCTAGTGTCCCGTTTGTCGGCTACGTTGGTTATGTCGGCTCCAATCGGACTAACATCGCCACGTACACAAAGTCAGCAGCCAAACCAGAGCCTCCTGTCAAGCTGCCGTCAACAGTGCGCAAGACACCTGTTGTGGACACTTCTTTGCTGCCGCCAGAGAAGCCGCCGACGACTGAAACTAAAGTAAGCCAGCGAATTCTTTTTTCCGGCAGCTAGCTACGTACTCTGACAACTTTAGAAGCCGAAGGAGAAAGCTGCTAAAAGTGGCGCGCCAATAGGTGTAAACGACTATGCAGCAGGATTGGCTGATATCGACCGACAGATCGCCGATCTGCGAAAGAAGATAGAACTTGAGAAGAGTGTCAAGTCTAGCTCGACGCCGTCGGCCGCGCCGGGCTACCGACCGACTCCGTTGGAACAACTGAAGGAGAAAAGACAACCAGCTAAAGCCAAGTCCAAGTCCAAGTACGATCCGAAAGTTACTCTGCCGGCTGCCGATCAACTAGAATATACTCCCGAATTTCTGCCCAATGCTAACTTGAAAGAGCCGGCAAAATCGGAGCTGGTATCGGCTCCACCAGTCGAGACTGTCGCCGTCAACAATGCGCCCAAAAATTGTGGGAAGGTGTCCGTGTCCCCGCCCGTCAAAGCTCCTAGTGCAGCCCCGTCAGTTGAGCCCACCAAGAAAAGACGGAGCGAACTACTGGAAGCTGTTCTTGCAGCACCGGAACCGCCTAAGAAGGTCCGTTTGACGCACAACAGCAATCTTGATCCGGTATGCTTTAGTTTCGGTTCTTTGCTCAAATCTCAATGCTTGGTATTATTATTGTTTAGAGTCAGCTACGTCAAAAAGCGGCCGTTCCCAAAGCTAATTTGCCCACTCCTAAGCAGCAGCTCCAAATGCGGTTTACTAATTTGCAGAAGGCCAAACAGAACTTGCTGAATGATGCGGCAGCTTCTAAGTACGGCTCACCTATGAAGGTTCGTAGTTTCTCTGGAAACTGCGTTCACTAACATTCTACGCTTTAGACGGAGGTCAGTCAATTGCCCGCGAGTTCTTCTACTACTACGGTTGTGATGGCTAACAGTCATAGGGTTGGAGCATTGGCAGCAACTGTGCCTAAAGGAGAGAGACGATTGGCACACAACCCTAAACCAGTATCATGTTTTTTCGTTGGTTTTTTACTAGTTTACTGTACGTGTTTAGGTGCAGTCAGTACAGCCTCCCAGCCAGATGCCGTATCGACCGACAATTCCTGTTGAAATCGGGGCTAAAATTGCTACGCCCCTTCGACAGCGATACTTAGATGTGTTTGTGAGCGAGTGTCTCAAGTTTTGTACTAACCCACAGGAAGCCTACGATTTGGTGAGCTTTTATTTTAGTCAACTCACTGACCGGTAAGCGTGTCTTTCAGGCAGTATCCGAGGAAGAAGCTGTGAAAGGCCGTGCCTCTACTAAAAGCGGGTATATGACAGCTGCTGTGAACACCGTCAAACGACTTCGACAGCGGGCTCTCGGCCAACCGTCGACAGAGTCGGTTTCTCATTCCTCCGCCTTCTCTATTTCTCACTCTGCTGTGCTCGGCGGCAAAGACGCGCTCAGGCACTCTCACACAGTCAGAAGAAAGGGCTTTGCCAACCGAACGGAGAAGATAGATGAACGGCTGTTCTACGAGAATCTGGACAACAATTACGCGTTGTCTCTGGAGCAGCTTAATGAAAACGGCTTTCCCAGAGCTGATCCGGTCAGGGCCGATCGCGCCCTGTTCCACAGAAATGAAGTGCTCAAGCGCGTTCTAGATGACTCCGGTAACCGCCGTCTTTCTACTGTACGTACATACATACACACACAGTTATGGTTCAGTGTTAACGCGAACGTGCAGTCGCTGCGGCAAGCAGTATCGGTTGACTGAGGAAGGAAAGTATGTCAGTTCAGAGGAGTGCATTTATCACTATGGCAAGTCCTGGCAGATGAGAAGTAAGAGCTTGTTTTTACGAAACAAGTTAACTTACTAAGGCCGTTTCAGTCGACGGTCGTTCTTGGGACAACCGTTTTTCGTGCTGCAAAAGTGATCTGACGTCTCGAGGTTGTTGTTTGGCCACGTGTCATGTAAGCGATGCTATTCGCCAATCGGAGCTCAACGATTTTAAGCAGACGCGTCCTGATCCTGACCCGGATGCCTTGCCTAAAGTTTGTTTTCCTTTTCACTCTTCCTAAAGCATGGGTCGACATGTGAAACGATTACGCTAACTGTTACAGTCAGTCAGGCACTTAACGGCACGCAGTACATAATGTTGATACCTAATGCAGCAAGAAACTTACAGGTGTCGGTGCCATCTTACTGAAACAGTGTTATTTTTCCAGTGTTTTTTCGTTTTTTTACATAAGTTATTTTCCGAAATGACAGAAAATTTTTTATTGCAGAATCGCTATCGCTTTTTATTGCAGAATTCGAAGAAATGGCGTGAGTCTTATTACTAAATACACAAATTTCATGTTTTAGAGTAGTAATTTGATTTTAAAACATCAAAAATACAATAACAAAAGTTGCCTGAAAATGGTACTATACCTTGGGAGCCAATCGGAAGCCTGGTAATTTTCGGAAGTTTTCCTGAAAATCGAGTAAACTACCGTAAGACGCGACCGTAAATTACACAACTAATTACATTATCTACAAACTAATTCGCGTCGAAAACCCGTAAACGATTTAAACGAACAGAGCTTCCGATAGATTCCCTCGGTATAGTGTTTTTTGCCTAAAACAGCTTAGTTTTGCCAAGAAAATGCTTGGAAAGCTTCTATTAGTTTTAATTCAAATCATTTGAAGCGAATTTATTCAGTTATTGTGGCTATTTCCTTTAACGACTTTTAATTTTTTTCCGCATTTTACTCAAAAAAACGAAAGGAAACCGAGGGAAAAACCGACTCAACACCTCTGGCTGCAGACGAGTGTCTAAGTGTTGCTGATTTGCAGGTGTACGGCGTCGACTGCGAAATGGTGTATTCAGTGTGGGGTTCGTCGTTGGCTCGCGTCACTATCGTCGACTATAAACTCGATTCGATTTTGGATTTGCTTGTGCGGCAGTCCGATCCTATAGCCGATTGTAATACCAGGTTCAGTGGCCTCACTGAGGAGCAGTTGAAAAATGCCCAGCATGATTTTCAGACTGTACGTACTTTTTGTGCTCGCTCGCATGGCTACTTTGTACAGCTGAGCTAACTTAGACTTATAGATTGTTAGACTTGGCTTGCGTGGGTTGTATAACAGGCAACCACTTATCGGCATGCAATGGTGCCTCTACCATACATGCCGTTAAGTGCAGTATGTTCGTATGATACTGCAATGCCAATCGACGCAGCACAGTAAAAGGCGTGCGTTGCAGGTACGAGAGAAGGTGCTGCAGCTGATTCATTCTAACACAGTGCTGATGGGTCACAGTTTGGAGAGTGATCTGAGGGCCATGCGCATCATTCACGAGAAGGTGGTCGACACGTCTGTAGTCTTCCCGCACAAGCGAGGGCCTCCGTTCAAACGAGCGCTCAAAACACTGATGCAAGAGCACTGCAGCAAAATCATACAGGAAGACTGTAAGTTCTCCTTTCTTCTCACATCAGCATACATGTAACAGGGGTCCGGTGTCTGCCCCCGAGACCATTCCCCGCTCCGACTTTTCTGTCAGCAGCAAATTTTTACAATTTGTTAGAATTGCATACACTACAATTGCTAAACTCGCCCGTAACACATCACTTTTAGCTGTATTTGAGCCCAAATTAGCAATGTTTTAGCGTTTTTAGTACTCAACCCCTCCCCTAAAATTTTGGCTTAGACCGCCTCCCCCATCGGCGGTGACCTGTTACATGTATGCTGATCCTTTTTCGTTCTTTCTTCCCTTTTTCTAAGGTACTTGCATAAAACTGAAAAATGTACGAAATCTCATTGTTAAATTTTTGCTAATTGATTCTGGCTGTAAAACACTACCCAAATGCTCGGACTTTGACCTGAATGACCAGTTTTTCTGACACAACGACTGCAAATTTAGTCGGCGGCCATGACAGCAAAGAAGACGCAGCTGCGTGTATGGAGCTGATGTTGTGGAAGGTGAAGGAGGACAACAAACTCGCTAGTTAGGTCTGGGGCAAGCTGCTTAATTAACTTAGTGATCAATTAGTCATTCTATAACTGACTGTGTTACTGTCTGTAACTGTCCTACGTACCTGCGTACTGTGATAATTTTTACACGCTATCAAAGCTGTGAACTTCATCTTTGTTGGTTACTGTTTGTTGCCGGAAAATACAGTGTGACGGGTTGTTTGACAACCACAGTCATGATTTAACTGACTTCTTTGTTAACTTGACTGCAGACCGCACTCAGCAAAATTCACATTAAAGCGATTGGACAACAACGTAAAAGCTAAATACATTGACATGAACAACAAGAATTCGGGCCGGGTCAGCGATGTATCCGCTCAACTCGGCAAGTACGTACGAAATTACGGCCAGTATATTTAAGTTGAGAAACGAATCGTCAACAAGCTCTACAGAAGCGAACAGAGTTTTGGTTGCCATGTTGACAATTCGTTCAAACCAAAATATTCGTAAACTCCAACTGAGTCGGCTACCCGGATTCCGAGTATAAAAAATAACAAGGAGATTTCTACGAAGCGAGCGAAATACAGTGTGTACTTCGAACGGATATTGTAAATGGGTCGTGTGATACGCAGTAAAAATCTCCAGTGCAATTCTTAGCTGCATCCGTCAAAAAATACTGTCGCTGGTGTGGCTAAATATGTTTTAGAAAAAGCATCACTTTTGCTTCTTGCACTCGCTTTTGTGCCATTTCCAGTGGTTTCTCTGGCACTCAGAATCGCAGTATCGAGAGCGTCGGCACGCACCACATTTCAGCAGTTTATCGGGCTGCTCGTGGCACATGGCACAGCGACTGTGCCAATCTTCAAACTGAGTACGCGGCAACGGCTGCATGCGCTTGATCGCAGTGCGGTCGCACACGAAAGAGGACAGCTCCTGATCTGACAGCTCTTTGATGCGTCTGTACCTCACACTCAACTGAAAACTGAACGAACCGTCACAAGTCAACTAAAACAGATGCGTGACATTTGAACGTGTTTTAGAAGCGGACCTTTGAATCCAACAAAGACAGCTTGATTCAGGCACTCGACAACGGGTTGGGTCATACATGTAACAGCTCCGGGCCGACCAGGGGGAGGTGGGTAGTGTGGGTTATCCTCATGTGGTGGGGCGTGGGGGCGTTTCGCCCAGAGGGGGGTCCAAAATTTCAAAAAGCTCCAAAACGCTTGGAAACGCGTTTTTAGCACGTTTTTTCCAGTAAGGAGGCTAAAAATCGCTATTTTAAGGTGCCAAACAGCGTTTCAGAGTTAAAAATAAGCAAAAAATTACAAGTTTTAGTAGTTTGAAGTGGCCTGGTTGGGCTTCTGCCCGACCAGGGCGAGAAAATTTTGAAAATTTAGCATTCAAAAACGCATTTAAAAGGCATTCTGAGCGATTTCTGAGCCACTTTGTTAGTACTGGAGCCACTACTAGTACTTGTATTTTTGGGTCGGGGGGCGGGGGTCCCTTAACTTGCTCGGGGGGGGGGGGTGAGGGGGGTTTGGCCTTTTCAGCAGGGGGGTAACCCCCCAAACCCCCCCCTAGTACATGTATGGGTTGGGTTAATTTCGGAGCTGACATTTGGGTGCCGATTCTTTTCGGTGCTTGTTTATTTTTGAAATGATCCGACACCGAAATGACCGTCTCCCCTCAACAGCAAACATAAATCTAACTTTGAAACATACAATAAAATGTAACGAAGTGATACCATAAAGGACCACCGAGGTAGCTGCCAGTTGCACAGAAAGCAGGGTTATACGAATTAGTGGGGTCGGGGATTACAATCGCCTCAACTAAGGCAACACAAAGAACACAACCGTGCTTTATGTTTAGAGGGCACCACCCTCATTTTTGACAAAGCTAATTTTCTTTACAAAAGTTTTTCATTTAGTTGAAAATTGACGGAATGGGGGCCATTTCAAACTATTCGGAAAACTCGAAAAATGGTCAGGCGGTCATTTTTTTATGGCCAACACTGTATAATATTATCAAAAAGAGAAATCGATGTTTTTGGAAGCCGTTTTTGTCATTTCATGCTTGTTTTTAGGTTTAAAATCGCTATTTGGCAGCTTAAAATAGCGATTTTTAGCCTCCTTAGTGAAAAAACGTGGTAAAACGCATTTCAAGGCGTTTTGTAGCCTTTTTGAAATTTTGGACACCCTTTAGGCGAAACCCTCTCGACCAGACATGGGCGAAGGGGGGCTGAGTGGGGGGTTGGCCCCCCTCAGGCTCTGACCTACCCCCTCAGCCTGCAGCTACCCCCTCAGGAATTTTTTGGAAGAATTTTGTATAGAAAATCATGATAAAAATGTGCCTGGATTAGGTGTAAATGAGCTCAGAATAGCTTATTTTAATGAAAAATAAGCCCAAAAACCTTGATTTTAGCCAAAATTCGGACTTTTTGGCTTACCCCCCTCTCAGCCCCCTCAAGCGCTCCTACCCCCCTCAGGAATTGAAAATTCTACCCCCCTCAGCCGAAATGCTAGCCCATGTCTGCTCTCGACCCCACACTGATGGAAACTCCCTACCCCGTGCTCCACCTATGTACATGTACATTATGTGGCAATGGCAGCGCATCCGTAAGGGTTGATTTTTTCCCCAACTGCTGCGTCTGATTGCAATGAAGCCACCACTACTAACCTTAGCAGATTGGTCTTGAATAGCAGGAGCATCGGTCAAGTCGGTGTAAATATCGAACAGAGAATCGGAGAAGTGTTTCCACAGCGGGTGCTCTCCGAAGTACGCATTCAGCACCGGCTGTAGTAGGGAAACCACTTTCGAGATTTCGGTGGTTAGCGCCAGTTGAGCATCGGGCGTAAGTTGGTCAGATAGAGATCTACTGAATTCGGCCAATCGATTCATCGACTGCTCGACAGTTTCCAGTACTTTGCATATCTTGACCGGATGATCACCCACATTTAGTACTCGCACAGCCAAAGACGAAAGACAATGAAAATAGTCAGAAACCAGCAACTGCGTGCCACCGGCCATTAGGTGCACTACGTACAGCTGAAACGCAAAATTCTCTTGAATCCCCACTTCTAACTCGCTCCCATTTCTGGGAAATAAAGCCTCCAAAACACTTTTTGAGCAAAAGCTGAACAAACGAACGACTAACAAGCACTGATTTTTGTTGTTGAAGCACACATGGAGAACTCATATTTTTGAAAGGGGCCGTCCATAAACTACGACGCTAGTTTATTCAAAATTTTGGACCCCCACCACCTCCCAAGTTTTCAGCACAATTCCCCTAAAAAACTACGACGTTTTTGACAGACCCCCTCCCCGACTAAACTTGGTACTGTGTCCGACATTAGAAAATCTTCAATAAAATCGACATAACTGTGTAGAAGCTGTGAAAAAAGAAACATTAAATCAGTGAACTACCATTTTGCGGTTGAAAAATAAACTGCGTTGAGCTTTCCTTGTAATATAGTTGCGGACAAAAGCTTCGTAGCCACTAAAAGAAATGTGTATACGTATAACCCACTCGTTTAGTTTGTACATTCATCGTTTGTTTGTTTTGACCGGAAAACTCCCTTCAGCACCTAAAAAATCGTTTACGTTTTGACACCAACTCCCACCACCCTGGGACGTTTTCCGACGTTCAACCGACCACCTCCACCCCTCCCTGAACGTCGTAGTTTATGGACGGCCCTAATACCTCTGGATCCTTTACTAGTGTCTATTAAAGTATTGTTTAAAGCTGCGAAGCAACACTGATTCAATCGGAAAGTTCACATTTCACAATTTTATCAGAAACACTGACTAGCGAAAGTGAGCAAATAGCAATCAATCACCAAAACGCCCACCAACTTTTGGTGCCGTCGTTTTTCTTTTTCTTTCTCATATCTTCAGCGAAGCTCTTAACGTGCTTTCTAATGTTGGGATCGTCGCAAGCGGAGTTGCTCAGACGCACCGCGTACTCGACCACTCTAAGCGCTTCTTCAGTGTTGCCATTGTGAAACAAGGCTTCGGCGAAATTAGTCACATAACCGGGCAGCTGGTCTCTCAGTTCAGGCACCTGAGTCGCTCTTTCCACCACTGTTTTCAACAGACGCTCAGCTAATGCAAACCTGCAAACCTGTCTGTTCTGTAGCAGGCAGGCGACACGTTTGTAATATAAGCATCAGCGGGTACAGTTGGTGTAATGATCTAGGTCAAAGCCACTGTGCGGGTGGTCGTGCGTTCATTCACTCGGCGGGACAAGTTGCTTGCCGCAAAGAGTTGGTCGTCTGCACAAAGCCCAACCCAGGCCACCGAAAGCTGGTGACAGCGAGTAGGTAAATAGGAATCAACTGGAGCTGCCGTTGCACAAACAACAAACAAACGGGAACGGGGACAGCTAATGAGACCCGCCCAGACTGACACCGAGCATGTGTGCCGGCTAGTAGCAAAGGCAGCGAAGGAAGGGCAGGATGTGGATTGCGATGGATGAATGCGCTGCGTGTTGGTGCGTATACTACAAACTTACATAGTACAGTCAGGCACTTAACGCCGTTTATGGTACCTACCGACGCCATTTATGGTACCGGTACCTAGGTCAGACATGGGCAAAGGGAGGGGGGCTGAACAGGGTTGGCTCCCCCTCAGGCTCTGACCTACCACCCCTCAGCCGGCCGCTACCCGCCTCAGGAATTTTTTGGAAGAATTTTGTATAGAAAATTATAAAAATATGCCTGGTAGGTAAATGAGCTCAGAATAGCTTATTTTAACTTATTTTAATAAGCCAAAAATCGGACTTTTTGGCTTACCACCACCCCCTAAGCCCCCCTCAGGAATTGAAAATTCTAGCCCCCCTCAGCCGAAATGCTAGCCCACACGTCTGACCTAGGCTAGTGGCACCATGTATGTCCCTACGTTCAACGTGTACCCACGTTCGGGGCCTGTGGTGGTACCATATATTCATACATGGGCCGGGGGGTAAGGGGGGGTATACCCCTCCCCCTCGGCCGGCCATAGCCCCCTCCCGGAGGGAGGAATTTTTCGCTTATTTAAGGCAAAATAGGCGTTTTTTGGCCTTTTTTCGGGGAGCCCCCCCCCCCCCCCCCCGAGGTCTGCGACCCCCTACCCCCCTCCGGATTTTTCCGGCCCATGTATGCATATATTATGGTACTCATACCTTCGCATTGGTAATATTATGGTACCACTCCGTTCAGATTTCGTATGGTACCACCACAGTCCCCGAACGTCGGGGTACCATATGATGCCGGTACCATATATGGTGCTACTAACCTAAAGTCTGTTCAAAAATCTTTGGCGCTGGGTACATCCGGCAGTGTCCCGAATTTATGCATGGTGTGAACCCCATACATGTATATATGGATCTGTTCCTCTCATCAACGAGACTACTATACTGTTCTCGAAATTTGCATACTGAACTTTAGTTAGAAGCAAGAAGCCTGACAAAAAAATCGACTTTTTTGGCAAAGCGCCAATTTTTGTGCCGATACCAGATTCGCATTCCCCAACCTTCAGGCATCTCGAAAATGCTACCATATATGGGTCTACGAACAATCCTGCCAAAGTTACACTCGATTTTCTAACGTCGACAAGCGGTCAAAATTTTGCTCTCCCATAGTTAAGCACAAAAATTCATTCTATGTTCTTTCGGACATGCTGAATCCAGCGGTCACATTGGTTTTGCTCTACGATTTTGATTTTTTCTAGAAATTTGACCTCAAAGTTAGGGTGTACACCTGAATTTCAGAAAGGCATAGCCCAACGTATCCTGTGTGGCCCTGGTCAAAACGCATACATGTATATATGGATCTGTTTCTCTCATCAACGAGATTACTGTACTGTTCTCGAAATTTGCATATTGCAATTTGCTTAGAAGAAAGGGGCCCGACAAAATAATCGACTTTTTTGGCAAAGCGCCAATTTTTGTGCCGATACCAGATTCGGATTCCTCAACCTTCAGGTATCTCAAAAATACTACTATATATGGATCTACGATCAACTCTACCAGAGTTACAGTCGATTTTCTAATGCTGACAAGACAACAACACTTTCTGAAATTCAGGTGGAGACCCTAACTTCGAGGTCAAATTTCTAGCAAAAATCAAAGTCGTAGAGCAAAACCAGTGTGACCGCTGGATTCAGCATGTCCGAAATAATATAGAACCGTGAAGCTGAAATTGGTTGGAGGAAAATAACCCCCATGTGTTCGATCTTGAATGAATTTTTGTGCTTCACTATGAGAGAGCAAAATTTTGACCGTTTGTCAGCGTTAGAAAATCGAGTGTAACTTTGGTAGGGTTGATCGTAGACCCATATATGGTAGTAGTATTTTCGAGATACCTGAAGGTTGGGGAATGCGAATCTGGTATCGGCACAAAAATTGGCGCTTTGCCAAAAAAGTCGTTATTTTTGTCAGGCCCCTTTCTTCTAAACAAAGTACAATATGCAAATTTCGAGAACCGTATAGTAATCTCGTTTATGAGAGGAACAGATCCATATATACATGTATGAGGTTTCGACTAGGGCCACACAAGATACGTTGGGTTATGCCTTTCTGAAATTCAGGTGGATACCCTAACTTCGAAGTCAAATTTCTAGCAGAAATCAAAGTGGTAGAGCAAAACCAATGTGACCGCTGGATTCAGCATGTCCGAAATAATATAGAAACGTGAAGCTGAAATTGGTTGGAAGGAAAAAACCCCCATGTGTTCGATCTTGAATGAATTATTGTGCTTAACTATGGGAGAACAAAATTTTGACGGCTTGTCGGCGTTAGAAAATCGAGTGTAACTTTGGTAGGGTTGATCGTAGACCAATATATGGTAGTATTTTCGAGATGCCTGAAGGTTGAGGAATCCGAATCTGGTATCGGCACAAAAATTGGCGCTTTGCCAAAAAAGTCGATTTTTTTGTCAGGCTTCTTGCTTCTAACTAATGTTCAATATGCAAATTTCAAGAACACTATAGTAGTCTCGTTGATGAGAGGAACAGATCCATATATACATGTATGGGGTTCACACCACGCATAAATTCAGGACACTGCCGGATGTACCCAGCGCCAAAGATTATTGAACAGACTTTAGTTACCTATCGGTACCATATATGGTACCGGCACCATCCATATTTATTGTGTGGTTACCATAAACGGTGTGAAGCGCCAGACTTTACTACATCTACGCGAGTATGAATACAGCCTAACAGAATATACGGCACCCTATAAATTGAATGAAGTATCCCATAATATAGTCGAACGAACCTGTTCAAAAACAAGCACTGAGTAGCGAAGTTGTTCATTACAGTGATGGTCTGGGGATGACTTGAGCCATAGACCAGGGAACACATCTCAAGAGATTTGTTAATGGCACTCTCTGCGTCCGAAAGTCGAGTCTCGCCGCCGTTGTCCAGCAGAAAATGAGCGTACTCCTCACAGATCATACCGTACAGAGACAAATTGTCAAAGTAATCCCTCGTTCGTGCGATATTCTCTCCACTAGCCATATTCACATCGGCGTATCTGCCACGAATAGGACGCAAATCAGGAAGTTTGTCCGCTATTACCTATAATCAAACGGGTTGGGGTCTGTTCGCCGAACACCATTCGCCGAATGGCTATTCGCCGACCACTGTTCGCCGAAACTCTATTCGCCGACTGCACCATTCGCGTAGTGTCCATTCGGCGAATCGAAAAAATATTTGCATGCACTATGGTTTGCTGCCTTGTCTGTCGAATAGAGGAACAGAGGGCGCTGTAGCCGGCCACTGGCCGTTTGACCCGATTGGTCAATTGTTTGTGAAGCCTAAGGACATACGGAACTCTTAGCAAGTGACCTTGTCATTATCCGTGTAATTGTCGGTGATTACGTATTGTTACTTGTTGATCTGAGCGGGATGGCCGGTGTTCCGTTAAATAATCCTATCGTTAAAAAATCCTATATAGGATTTTTTAACGGGCCGAGTGCCGTGAAATATTCCTATTGCCATTAAATAATCCTATGAAAGCTGTGACATTGTCTAATCGGTAGTGAGCGTACGGAAATGGAATAGGCACCCGCAGGTACGTACGATACAATGTAGTTGCTGTTTAGCAGGTCCTGAATTATCATATATGTAGCTCATCTTTACGCCTGCACCAAAACTGGAAGTGTCTACCTGCTCCACAGTATCGTACAAAGCTACTTCAACGCCAAGCGAACAACCAAAGTTCAAAGTGGAGGGATTTGTCCGTGTCAGGAATCAGCGCCAGAAAACCCGACAGGGTGGCCGGACGGATTACAAGTGGTCATCAGACCCCAAAGAAGTCATAGAAGTCGGTTCAAAAGGATCGTATTAGCTCAAAGGTCTTGCGAAATCCGTGAACAGCCAGCGCCTGAAGCCAGCTTTTCCAGTGAAGGATGAGCCAGTATCGGCGGCCAGTCACGAACTTGCCAGACCATTCAAAGTATCTTCTCAGAAATGGCAGGAACAGAAAGCGGTCAAACTCGGAGCAGAGTTACAGGCAGCGAAGTGCCGATGACGGTGGGAATTATCTGAACGTCACTGACATAGTTAGCAACGGAAACTGCTACTTCCGATGCATTTCTTATATCGTAACAGGTACCGTAATTAAGTTATTCGAATTTTCCTAACATTAAACAGTCAGGGAATAATAATAATAATAATAATAACTTTATACAACGCACATGTACACCAGATACAATCCAGCAATAACCCAGATGGGCCACATGCGAGGCAATCAGAATGGGCCGAGACGGACTCGAACCCGCTACGTGTCATGTGCCGCGTGCATGGGAGCCGAGATACTCACCAATACACCACAGACGCAGACGCAGGGAAATAACAACATATATGGTACCAGTACGAGTACACATATATGGAAACGGTACCATCACATCACGAAACCCAGCACAGGCGGATGCGTAAGAAGATCTGTGATTTCATTTCATGAAAACGGGAATGACACCAAAGTTCTGGGCTGACTTGCTTGGTAAAACAGCGGAAGACTATCTGGCCTTGTCAAAAATCGAAAGTGATAAAGTATGCGCAACAACCGACAAACTGTTTGCTACTGTCAATCTTCTGAAAACGCCTATAAGTGTGTGCAGCTGCTACAACGATAAGTCGATGTGGCAGAAGCATTTCCCAAAAGGAAAGAGAAGGAATTATCCTAACGTCATCTACCTTTACAATTTGAACAGAAATCCACTTTCAGGTCGTCACAAATAGGATTATTTCACGGGGATAGGAAAATGTAACAGGCCCATAACCGTTAAAAAATCCTATATAGGAAATTTTAACGTTAAAAAGTCCTATATAGGATTTTTTAACGTTAAAAAATCCTATATAGGATTATTTAACGATAGGATTATTTAATACAACACCGGAACTATCAAAACAAAGCGTGGCCGAGATCAAGAAACCCTGGTTTACGAGGGTCAAGTCTATGTCTTAGATAAGAGGAACAATGACGGGATAGGTTCGGTTCGTCGACTTCCGTTCGTCGACGCTCTGTTCGTCAAATTAAAATTTATTCACTTGGCCTGTAATCGTTCGGCCGGCCTGTAATTGTTCGGCGTAGCGCAGCGCAGGTCACTTAATAGCTCATTGGCCAAACCAAAATTGACCGGAGGAGGGTAACGGCCACCATAATCGTTTATTCACATACACATAGGTAGAATCACGAACACTTTGGCTGCGTCAGGAGCATAGTTGTGCTGCACGGAAACGCGATCAACCTAAATTAATAGTGTAATAGATGGAACTGCAGATTTCTAGGCAGCGCGTGCAGGTATTTAAGGAAGGCTACGGTATGACTGCAAGCAATGCGCATTCTTAGATCATTGATGAGGCTTTGTGACCGCTGACGGACATGACCCCCGTTTGAGTGACAGCTCCGGATCAATTAGTAATAGTGGTTGTATAAAAAAGGCCTAGGGCAATAGGACAAATGCGCATAACCACCAAGCCAAATCAACATTAATTTACAAGAAATAATAATCCTACTGTCAGTCATGTAAAGGATGTCCATACAAAAATGTTTGTAGCTCAAGGTAAGCAGAAATTATTAGAAAGATCAATGTAACGGGCGGTCGTTTCTGCACTACATAACATAGACATGGCCGTCATGGACGAACGCCGTAGCGTTCCGCTTCGTTAGCACAGTATCCATAGCACTTCCCTCTAGCCACTTTGTGAATGACGGCAGTCGTTGGCCGCCCATCCATGGCCGGCCGTTTGCCACCGGTCATTTTTGGTTTTCCCAATGAGCTATTAAGCATACGTACATGTCGCTGGGTTTTTCCGTGGGGGGGGGACCTTTTTGAAATCCCAAATAGGGTTTTGGGACCAAGTCCAAAGTGGGTTTTGCGACCTTTTTTTGGGGTCCAAAAGTGGGTTTTGTTGACCTTTTTTGGGGTAAAAAGCGGGTTTTGTCGACCTTTTTTAGGGATTCTGGGGCGAAAAATGGCTTCAAAACCCTATTTGAACCGAAAAAAGCTTTAAAACCCTGTTTTTGCATTAAAAATGCCTTAAAAACCCTATTCCGGTTGAAAAAATGAAGCAACGAATGTAATAAAAAGCTGTTTTGCGCTCAAGATACGTATTGAATATGAGTTTCAGCGATAAAATACAGATTGAAATGCGTTATATTGACTAAAAATAGTTCAGAGAACCCTAATATCGATTCTGAGGCACGCGCAAAACCCTGTTTTGACTTATAAGATTACTAAAAAACCCTATTTAGTGATTTGAATGCAGTTCTTAAACCCTGTTTAGGGTTTCTAATCAACCTAAAAACCCTCTCTAGGCCTTCTAGCCAGTGCTAAAACCCTGTTTAGAGTTTCAAAGTAACCTAAAAACCCTAATCAGGGTTTAAAAGTAACCTGAAAACCCTAATCGGGGTTTCTAAGCAGTCTAAAAACCCTATTTAGGATTTCTAAGCCTTACAAAACCCTGTTTTGGGTTGTATGGTAGCAAAACCCAATTTTGTGCTGCAGAATGTATTGTCTGGGCTAAAATTTTCTTTACTCTGGAATCCAAAAGTGGGTTTTCAGGTCCCACCCCAAAAATCCGCTGGGGGGGACTTTTGCCGAAAAATCGGGCTTGGGGGGGGCCGCCCCCCCCCCTTTACCCCCCCCAACGACATGTATGCTATTAAGTGACCCGCACTACGCCGGACAATTAGAGGCCGGCCGAGCGACTACAGACCAAGGGAATAAATTTTAATTCGACGAACAGAGCGTCGACGAACCGAACAGTCGACGAACGGACCGTCGACGAACGGAAGTCGACGAATGGAGCGTCAACGAACCGAAGTCGACGAACCGAACCCAATCCAACAATGACGGCGTACTGGAGATGCCAAAGAAGAGGAGAGGCCTGCAAGGGCCGGTTGCTCGTTGCTCGCCAGAGAAGGAGAGCTACCAAATACCGCCGTCTGGAGCAGGCACTCCGCACGCACTATTGTACACAGATACCAAAATATAGATTTGATAACGTACCTCAGAGGTATCGCCCACAATCTGTCCTACTAGATTTATTCGGTAATCTCTTTTGCTGTCTACTTTTATACATACCATCGTATGCTGCATTTATGACTAAAAATGGCTGTGCCAACTGTACCAATCAACCTGTGGGCGGCTAACGCACCCTCTGTATTTACCGAATAGCCTCTATTCGACTTGACAAGGCAGCAAAACATATACTGCTTGCAAATATTTTTTCGATTCGGCGAATGGACATTCGGCGAATGGTGCAGTCGGCAAATAGAGTTTCGGCGAATAGAGTTTCGGCGAACCGTGTTCGGCGAACAGGAGGGATCCCAATCAAACACGTGCAGTAATGAAAAGGTTGCCGTCAATTGGAAATTACGACCGCAGTCTTTTCAGAACGTACAGCGGCTTGCGCGTTGAGACAGTGTTTGAAGCCAAGTTCAGCATTCTTGAACTCCTTTTTCTTGGCCAGGATGATAGCTAGCTTTAGAGAGGCACTAATAAACTCCATCGAATCGTCTGCTAATTGGTGCAGCTGGACGAGACGCGATAAGACCGACTTGAACAGCTTTTCAGCCTCCTCCAGCCTTTCCATCTCAAGATAGGTGTTAGCCAGTTCGTCGTAGACTCGAGTCAACGCCATTTCATTGCGTCGCTGCTCGCAGAACGCAATCATATCGTGCAACACATCTGCCGCCTCTTGAAAACGTTTCTGTCGCCGAAAAAGCCATGACTGCAAAGAATCGCTCTGTTACGCAATGATTTCTCGTAGTGCTGTTAGACTTTGCTTTTGTAAAATAAACCATCTTCGAAGGCCTATGTATTTCGAAAAATTATTATTTGATTCAAAGCTTGGAAATCTTTTGGTGAAATCGCTGAAATTAGACTCAAATTTTGATTAGTTAAAATATTAACAGAGTTTTAATTCTAAAAACATGTCAAAATAAACGAAACAAATAAATTATGCACTAAAACTGTCTACTCTATGCTTTGCCGTTTAAATGCGTTTTTGAAGGCAGTGTTTAAAAATTTTCTCACCGCAAATTTCGTTGCGTTTTGTTGTTCAAATGCAGTGCGACTCTGACGCTAAATTTTCAAAATTTCCTCACCCTGGTTGCCGACATGGGCTATCATTTCGGCTGAGGGGGTGGTAAATTTTCAAATCCTGAGGGGGGCTGAGGGGGTAGCGGCGGCTGATGGGGGGTGCGGGGATGGTAAACCAAAACGTTCGATTTTTACTAAAATCAAAGCTTTTAGGCTTATTTTTCGCTAAAATAGGTTAAAGTAAGCTATTCTGAGCTTATTTGCACCTAATCTAGCCATACTTTCATCCAATTATCCATACAAAATTATTCCTAAAAATTCCTGAGAGGTAGCGGCGGCCCCTTAGCCCCTTCTGCCCATGTCTGCCTGATTGGACAGCGGGCCAACTAGGCACTTCCAAAATTTTTACAACTCCCTTTGCAAAAAAATCTTGGATACGCCACTGCAGAAAAGTCGTCTCAGGGTGACGTGCCGATCTGGTGGCCTGACATTTTATCGAATCGTAGTATCAAAACACTCGTTAGATGTGTAGAATGTTTACATGCTCCACAGGGATAGTCAGCCCTCCACCGACTAACGTCAAACCAGTGAAAGTAGTAGTAAGTATTACACAAAACCACGTTAAGACGATTTTTCTGGGAAGCAATTCTTAGGCAAAAATTCCTAAACTTGCCTATAAAACAGCGATATTTGTCAGTATTTAAGTCCTTAGTGAGCGAAACTACAACTTTCAGCAAATTTCATATTCGCCCCCACCAGACTTAGGGCTAATCAAAGAACTGGCCACAAACCTCCCGGGGAGATTTCCTCTGCCTTTTTACGTGTATTGTATGGTAGAAAGTAGTGGGGTATTTGAAGGGGTCTGCAATCACATCCGATTACTGGCTTTTCAGGTATGTATGTACGTATGTTCCGTCAACAACGGACTCCGTTACCACCACCACAATAGCAAATACCTTAGTGTTAGATGCACAAGATTTACTCACTCTTTTGAGGCCGTTTGCAAACGGATCGTCGTCTAGCTTTATTTCTTGCCACCCGATGTAATCCTTGAACAAAGCCCAGTAGCCAACGGCCCACAGAATATGACAGGAAGGCTTCTGTGATTCTCTCGAACCGTCAAATCTGTACCATCGACGTCCACAACTTCGTCTACGCAGCAATGCAGTACGGCAGCAACAAATCGTGGTGGAACCAGGCAAAAGCAATGGTGTCACACCGGTAACACTGCGCAACGAACGGAAAAAAGCCCGCTGCATCTGAACGAATCTTGAAAACAGTAGATTCTTAACGATTATTTTTGGCAAAATTCGAAAATCGTC
This sequence comes from Sabatieria punctata, assembly GCA_030248155.1. Classification (NCBI taxonomy): domain Eukaryota; kingdom Metazoa; phylum Nematoda; class Chromadorea; order Araeolaimida; family Comesomatidae; genus Sabatieria; species Sabatieria punctata. Next base: position 57,837 of record JASANB010005523.1, read on the forward strand.
CAAATATAGTTATGATACATATACATACATTTGAGAGCCCTTCACCTAAGGAGCCTAATGATCACTATATCACTCTAGGGCCTGCTTTGCCAAGGCTGTTAGTGCGATACGCCGACCGGTGCCTTAAGCCAACCAATTAAATAGGTGCCTTACGGCGACTGGCTTGGTACCATACATGGGCCGTGAGGGGGTTTTCCCCCTCGGTCGTTCATACCCCCTCGGGCCACTGCCCCCTCCAGGAGGGAGAAAACGTTCGCTTATTAGGCGTTTTTTGGTCTTTTATGGGCACCCCCTATCCCGAGACTACCTCCGCACCCCTGCGGATTTTTCCGGCCCATGTATGCTTGGTACCATACGCCGACTCGACACAGGAGAGATTTCGTATGTTAAAATTTGATCTACCAGGACTGACCCCATCCTGAGAAATTCAGAATGTCTCATTGTTCAAGAAAAAAAAAATTTGTTAATTTCAATGTCCATAGAAATTGCGTTAAAATGGGAACTTTTCTTTTTGCTTTCATCTCCGCAAATATTCGTTAAATAACCTGAAATTAGCAGAAACTCTTCAAAACTGCGGGATATTTTGTGTTAAAATTCATCATTGAGATTAATACAGTCCTGAGAAAATGAGAATTTCCTGAACATCTGCTTCTTTCAATGAGCAGAACTGAAAAACAGATCATTAGGATAATCCTTATTTTCTTCAGACCATGTCATTCTCAATGCATGAAACATTCATTTTAGGCTTTTCTAGATTGAAATAATGACGAATTTCATGTCCGTTCCTGGGTTCCACTATTATGATTAATTAATTTTATTGTCGTGCACTGTCTGAAACAAGTTACAGTAGTAATATCAAAGGATTATACTTAAACATAACAAAAAAGCGCGCAACACGAGAAGAAAAGGCTAGACTAGGACAATTTCTATAGGACACCGATGACCGATTATAAATAACTAATTTTTGCCTACTTTATATTATTGGCAAAACCTAAAAAGTGGTGTGGCCTGTGTTGGGGAGATCACTCGAATTTCAAATTTTGAACACAGATGACTGAATGTGGTATCAAACGACTGCTGACGATCTCCTGATTATTATTTTGCACATCAAAATCTAATTACTGCATGCTATATCAAGTTCTACCCCAGATTATGCGTTTCGGCGTGTGGTCAAATCCGATAAACGGCCACAGTCGGAGTGGCGTCAATTAGTGTGAAATACCGTAATGCACTGTAAAACGTGCGCACCCAAATTGTAAATCTTTAACAAACATGACCACATCCGGTATCAAACAACTACTATTGACTTGTACATTATTGGTACTTTATATTACATCCACAACCAATTAGGGATGCAAATGGTATCAAAAATACCAAATACCAAATACCAGATGGTATTTTCTATACCAAATAATACCAAATAATTCCAAATAGTTGATAAACAGGTCGCTAGCTGTTTCGAATGAGCGCAAAGTCATACTTTTTGTTTTTTTCAGCAAAAATATATAAGTTTTGCCTCAGTGAAAGAGTTCTTGTTGCATCTAAAAGAAATCTAGTCATGCCGAGAAAGAAAACGAGCAGAATTTGATGGTTTTTCACTTACTCGAGAAATGGGCGAACGTTGTGACTAGGGATGGGACCGGTATAAAAATACCGTATACCGTATACCGTATAGTGTTTTCGATACCGTATAATACCGTATAATACCGTATACCGTATAGTATGCTGCAAACGCTTTAAAACACCCAGTTACGCTAGTATATCGTCAAGTTCTGGTCAAAAACATAAATTATTTTTTGTGGTCGGCCTTTCCTGCTAAAAACACGGCTATTTTTTATTGTTATCTGTTTTGTAAGTAGTACTGTCTGTTTATTTAAAGTTTTGAAGCTGAGCCGACAATATATTAAATTTATTTTGAATTATGCCTATTGTAAGTATCAACTGTATTTTGGTTGGACAGATTTGCTTCACTTCAAATTAGTGAAATGCTAACCAAAGATATGTTGATTTTATTCAAAAGCAAAATTGCAGGTTTCTCAACATTTGACAAGTACTTGTAATATCACATTTTCCATTTCTAGGAAGCCAAAAAAACTGCCATAAAGGTAGATTTTTGTGTTTTTCTAACCGATAACATTGTTTACAAAACCAAAAAACAGTACTGGCACCTTTAAAAGCGCGAAAATGACATGAATTTACTGCAAAAATCTGGCTGATTCCGTTTTAACAACTATACGGTATTATACGATATTATACGGTATAAAAAATACCGTATACCGTATAATACCGTATAGCCAAAAATACCGTATAATACCGTATGATACCGTATACCGGTCCCATCCCTAGTTGTGACGTTTGCGGTCTAGGCTCGGTCTCGATAAAGGGGCAGCCCATAAACGACATCGTTCCAAAATCCCGATTTTTCGGACCCCCCTTCCCCCAAAATCGCCTTGTGTCGTTTCATGGGGCCCCTCCTACTTTTTGAGAATTTTCCATGAATGGTTGTTATAAGCTAAACTGGTCTTTTTTGTTTTGTTGCTCAGAAACGGTAAAGAGACGTCTTGTTCTGCGTATCTGCATTGTTAAACTTTTAGTAAATTAGAAATAAAGAGAAAACTCTGAACAAGAAGAGCTCTGACATGATATACAGTCGCAAAATATGCAAAATTTATCGCTTAAATGCTAACTGTTTAGTTATTTAAACTATTTGGTATTATTTGGTATTGTTTGGTATAAAAAATACCAAATACCAAATAATACCAAATACCTAGAAAATACCAAATAATACCGAATAATACCAAATAATACCGGATACCATTTGCATCCCTACAACCAATTACTGCATGCTATCTCAGATTACGCGCTCATAATATCGCCTTACTTCATCGATTATCGGCCGATTTCCCCCGCAACCCCCACTTACTAAAACAATCGTAGCATTCAAGTCCGCCGACAGATATGTCTCCCCACGGGGATTTGGGTAGGTATGACGATTAGCTATCGATTAAGCATAAACATAACAATATTCGTCCAAGCCCAAGGACGGTGGCCCCTTTTGAACGAAAATCATCACTATTAAAAAAATAGAAAAAAGAAGTTTTCTCAGTCATCTTTTGAAAGATAGCTATCAATTTTACTTTGCGAGTAGGCCTACCTTAGATGCATATTTCGGCGCATTTACTTTCAGAGATCCTTGAACAACAAATTAAAAAAAAAAAAAAAAAAAAAAAAAATGCGTTTTTCCCCCCCCAAATAAAAAAAAAGGGGAGCACGGAGGCCGCGGACAGAAGCCCCCCGGGGGGATCGGGGGAGAAACGACGATAAGAAAAAAAAAAAAAAAAAACACGAAAAGGGGGGCCGAAGCCAAGGGGGGGGGCCTAATAAAAAAAAAAAAAAAAAAAAAAAACCCAAAAAACAAACGGGGGGAGGGGGTCCGCCCCCGGGGGGGTCGGGCGGGGGAAAGGTAATATGGATTCGGACCCCCGGACCCCCGGACCCCCACCGAATTCGGACCCCCAGCCTGGTACGGAAAAATGGTTCTTAAGATTCGGAACCCCACCTCCGCCGTAGTATAAATTTCACGAAAATTTATTTGAAAAATTTTGGGGCACATTTTTGGACACATCGGTTTCGGTACGCGGACCATTCCCCCCATCCGCCGACCACCCTAACTTTTGGCCTCAATTTCAAGCTGGAATTCAACTTTCTTCCGGTACCAATTTTCACTTTATTTCTTCTATTTTGGTGTATGATCTCTGCTGTTCTTCCGGTACCAATTTTCACTTTATTTCTTCTATTTTGGTGTATGATCTCTGCTGTTCTTCCGGTACCAATTTTCACTTTATTTCTTCTATTTTGGTGTATGATCTCTGCTGTTCTTCCGGTACCGATTTTCACTTTACTTCTTGTATTTTAGTGTATGATCTGTGCTAGTGCGTCTGGTCGCAAATTCTCTCTGGTAGATTGGAGTGCTGACGCAACTCTGTTCAGGCACTTTATACTTGATTCGATATTGCCATATGGTGTCTATTACATTTTTCCTTGTGTAGCGTAAGTACGATAAATCTTTTTAAATACTTCGTTATTATTGGGTCTACATGCGCGCGTGCTACTGTTGCTAAGTAAATTTATTTGAAATATAATTTAATTATAATTTACTTGTACTAGTAAATTTCTAAAAAAGTTAATTGAAATTATACTTATAATTTACTTAAGGCAAAAATTCACTTTTAATATAATTGAAATTATAATTTACTTACCAAATAATTTACCATGATTGGTAAATTTCTAAAAAGTACAATTAAAAATATTATTACAATTTACTTAGCAACAATAGCGCGTACGAATATACTACTGTACTGTGGAACCAATGTTGTGCTCCTTTCGAGCGAAAGAGATACAATGTAGTCTCGGTTAATGTGTTCAACAATGGCATTTCAATTCCCCGATACTATCAGGGTTCGTGCCGGTCAGGGGATTTTGGGACTTATCAGCGGAAATTGCTGGCGTCACTACATAAAAACATGCATTCAGTAGGTTGTAGAAGCAGCAATGAAAGTGCATGTAATTCAGTCGATATCAGTGCGTTTTAGAAGGGTAATTTTTAAAAAATTTTCTCGCCCCGGTTGAACCGCCCAACCAAACCACTTCAAACAGTGGCGTATCCAGGGGGTGTAGAGTGTGTACACCCCCCCTTTGCGGTGGAGGTAGGAAGAGAAAGTCTGTCAAAAATAAGCGAAACTAATGAATTATGTACCAAAACTGTCTATTTTGTGCTCAGAATGCCTTTCAAATGCGTTCTTGAAGGCTAAATTTTCAAAAATTTCTCGGCCTGGTCGGGCAGAAGCCCAACCAGGCCATTTTAAGCTACTAAAACATTTAATTTCTGTTAATTTTAAGCCTGGAATGTGTTTTAAACGCGTTTTTTAAGGCAAATTTTGCTAAATTTTCTTGCCCTGGTTGGGCAGCGGCCCAACCAGGCACTTTCAAAATTTTACACCCCCCTTTCCGAAATCCTGGATACGCCACTGACTTCAAACTACTAAAACTGTTAGTTGTATGCTCAGAGTGCCTTTCAAACGCAATTTTCAATATTTCCTCGCATCTGGTTGGGCAGGCAAAATCGGGGGAATGTCAGGGGATTTTGGATCACCAGATTGGCACGACCCTGACTATGATGAGTTTTAGATTCATATATACAGTAGTAGCTCCCTCGCTAGCAAAGATTTCTAGCACAATTCTTGTTCAGATTTGATGTACTTTCAGTGGAGCATGACGTGCAGTTTGCTGGGAAAATGGTAAGCAAAAATACACATAAAATACATAAATATACAAAAATTTACAGCGTTACAGTAATTGACAAAATCAGTTAAAGAATTTAAAATTGGCTCAATCCTACCTGGCAAGGCAAACTGCCTTATTAAATTTCACCCTAAAGGGTGATCCTAACTCTGAACCTGCACCCAGCTAAGCCTGAAATACCTTGAAACTGAGCTCTAAATTTAGGCAAGTTTCGGCTGGTGGGGGGGGAATGGTCCGCTTACCGAAACCGAGGTGTCCAACAAATGTGCCCCGAAATTTGCAAATAAAACGGCGTGAAATTTAAACTACGGTCCCGGTGTGGGGTTCCGAATCCACAAACCGTTGTTTCCGTACCAGGCTGGGGGTCCGAATTCGGTGGGGGTCCGGGGGTCCGGGGGTCCGAATCCATATTACCAGAAAACCCCCCAGTCGGGGGCGGGGCTAGAGGGATTACTGTAGTCGATTTCAATTCTCCTTCACTAATACTCCACTCATTACATTGCATTCTGGCGTTAGACCAGGAAGAAGTTGCGCCGTTAGTAACGAGCCCGTCAGCAGACAACGGAGTAGTGTCTAAAAGGTGTTTAAGGCCCAAACGGGGTCCAAGCAAAGACGGCATTCGTGCGCGACTGCTGCGAGACAGGACAGAGTCCAGAGCGCGGAAAAACACAGAGCGCCGGGGGGCGGTGATAGACTGCGTGGCTGCGCCCAGATAGACGAAGGCATGATGTAACGCATTCATGACACTGGCAGCAGGGATGAAGCCCTCACGTTTGGACTCGCACAATTCGTGCAAGACAAAAAGTGGATGAAAAACATCCAGAACCCGTTCGTGAACGCGTTGTAAGTCGCGGTCCTTGGCCATGGGGACCTCAGTACCCCACTCGTTGAGCAAAGCGAGCAAAGGCTGGTCGGGCACAGGGGGCCGCAAACACGGAGATGACACCACGTGGTGTTGGGCGCGCATGCTCTTGCGGAGATCGGATGACAAAGTGGCTCCCAGCGGAAACCGAGCCAAGTGAGCACAAGTAACCGAGCCTTCCACAGTGTCGGCGTTCGGGTCCGCTTGCTCATACACCGGTGCCGGAAAACTGAAGTCTAAGCCAACACGGGCTGCTAAAGAAGCCGGTGGAGAATCCCGACCAGCAGACGGCTCGGCGCGGCTAGCCGAGAGAAAACGTTCACGAGAGTGACGAATGACCGACAACTCATCATCAAGACGGTGGCGGCGGCTAGAGTCCTCGGCGTCAGAATCATCATCCGACCGGCCATCGGAGTGCCCGTGGGGGGTTGGAGATCGCCGTCCCAACACCTCATCAGCAGGCGGAGGTTCGCCGCGACCTGGCGTGCGCGGAGTACCAGGCACTTCGGCCATGGCACACGAAAACGGCTTGGCAGCCGACAGCGGGCTTGGCAGCCCGAAACAGACACCCAAAGCAATGGGCCCAAAACCGTGCAGCGCGGCAGCTACGTCACAAAGCTAGGCAGCGAGGCAACGACGGCCACGGCCACGGCCAAAATAATTGGAAGGCTCGGTTACTTGTGCTCACTTGGCTCGGTTTCCTCTGGGGGCCACTTTGTCATCCGATCTCCGCAAGAGCATGCGCGCGCCCAACACCACGTGGTGTCATCTCCGTGTTTGCGGCCCCCTGTGCCCGACCAGCCTTTGCTCGCTTTGCTCAACGAGTGGGGTACTGAGGTCCCCATGGCCAAGGACCGCGACTTACAACGCGTTCACGAACGGGTTCTGGATGTTTTTCATCCACTTTTTGTCTTGCACGAATTGTGCGAGTCCAAACGTGAGGGCTTCATCCCTGCTGCCAGTGTCATGAATGCGTTACATCATGCCTTCGTCTATCTGGGCGCAGCCACGCAGTCCATCACCGCCCACCGGCGCTCTGTGTTTTTCCGCGCTCTGGACTCTGTCCTGTCTCGCAGCAGTCGCGCACGAATGCCGTCTTTGCTTGGACCCCGTTTGGGCCTTAAACACCTTTTAGACACTACTCCGTTGTCTGCTGACGGGCTCGTTACTAACGGCGCAACTTCTTCCCCAGCTCTGGTTGGTACGGCGCTGATGCAACAATTACAGGAACGTACCAAGGGAGTCGCAGACTTTGCGTCTACATTCAACATTATTGCGGGTCAGGTTACGGGCCAGGACCCTCGCTCTGTGAAGCGCAGTGCTCGCCGCTCGGACCGAGACCGGAGTTTTGAACCTCCGCGCAAACAGCGTACTAGTTTGTTCCGTCCGGTTTCTACACATACGTATGTGCGCTGTTCTAGAATTTCGCGGCCCTCGAGACAATCAAGCTGCGCAGTACGGTCGACCAAAGCGCGATCGAGAGTACCTGTCCCAGCCCCAGCGCTTTCGACAAAGTCACAATCGTCAGATGCCGGCCCCTCGCGGGAAAGGACGCCGGGTGGTGGAGCACACTCGGGGCCCACCGAAAACGTGAGTGACGTCTTAGACTTACCATATCCGTCTGGCAGTATTCCCCTCCCAGGTAGCGGGTCGCATTCGGTTTTTTCTATCAAACTGGCAATGCATCACTTCTGATCCTTACTTACTTCAGATTGTCCAGGGCTATGGGTTAGAATTTACTGCTGTGCCTTCAACCATCTCACCCCAGACCTCTCCAGTTTTCGGCTGTTGAGTCTGCTCTCATTGCTTCTGAAATACAAGCTATGCTTGACAAAGGGGCCATTGAACGTGTGCCTAGTTCAGATGCTCTTTTTTATAGCCAGCTGTTTTTTGCGCTCTAAGAAAGATGGCGGTGTACGACCCATTATTAATTTTACCGGCGTTAAATCAGTTCATCCTGTATGAACATTTTAAGATGGAGGGTTTACATTGTTTGCCAGCTCTTATCACCGCTGGTGCTTTTTTGTCGCTAAAGCCGACCTGAAAGATGCTTATTTTACTATTCCGATCCACGAAGATTTTCGAAAAATACTTGACTTTTGAATGGGATGGTCAGGCCTATCAGTTTCAGTGTTTGTGTTTTGTTTAGCTTTCTCTCCGCATTTTTACCAAAATTCTTGAAACCAATTTTGTCTATTTGGCGACGCCATGACATTAAAGTCATTTGCTATTTAGACGACTTTCTCTTTGTCACTGAGACTTCTACTGGTTTGTTGGCAGACATTCAGTTTTGTTTGTTCATGTTTGCCAGTTTGGCTTCACTGTCAATGAGGCTAACTCTGCATTAACTCCGGTTCTATTCGATAGATTCTTTCTGGGGCTTACCTTAGACACTAATCTTCATGTTGGTGAGTCCCTCAACATAAGATCGACCACCTGGTTGCTGCTAGTCGCTCGTTCAAGGCTGGCGAATTTGGTCTGTTTGCGGATCTTGCCCGTCATTGGCATAGCTACATCGGTAGCCAAGGGGCTGCTTCCCGCTACCTTGTTTTCTTGGCTTTGCAGTTGGACCTCATTTCGGGTCTTGCACTCTCTTTTTCTTCTTACGACGCCTACATAACCCTGTCGTGCGTGATCGCTCGCAATGAGCTAGACGGTTGGATTTCTCAGATTTGGGCCTGGAATGGTCGGAATTTATTCCCCACTGATCCTGATATTGTGCTATTGCCAGTGATGGCTTCCAAATCTGGTTGAGGGTTTGTTTCTTCTTCCTCGAATGTTCTGGGTTCTCGACCTCTGAGGAGGCTTCTAAACATATAAATTTTTAGAGCTGTTTGCGGCCTTTTTTGGCGCTAAAGTCGTTTCTTCCATCCAACACGACCCCACGTCCTGCTTCAACTAGGACAGTCGCGTGGCAGTCCCACGTTATCCTGATCGTCAAGGGGCACCAAATCTCCAGAGCTGTGCCATCTTGCAGTTCAAATTTGGCGCTGGTCCCTCTTAAGGGGGCCGTCCCTCAGTGCGCAACACGAAGCCGGTGTACCGAATACGCATACAGACCGTCTCCCAGTCGCAATCCTCTGAAACACAAAGGATTGACGCCTTCATCCAGGTCTCCTTCGTCAGCTAAACAGGCTGTTCGGCCCTTTTCGGATCGATCTGCTTTGCAGTGGCACAATGCACAGCTTCCTCAGTTTTCAGTTGGCGCGCGGATCCTTTCGCTCGAAGCATCCGATCTCCGTCAAGTCTGGGGCCAGGGATTGGTGATCACGCATTTCCACCGTTCAGCCTCTCTTCCTCGGGTGCACAAAGTCGAAGCTCAGATCGAGCGACTCACTGTTGATCGCTCCCATTTGGCCGGCCCAGCCTTGGTATCCTGTTGCTGTCCCTCTCGTGTCTCCTCCCTGATTGTGTCCGAAGATCCAACTCTGCTTACCAGTCCGGATAGGCCGGTTTCATCCTCTGCTCGAAACTCACCCTCTGGATGAAGCGGTCTGGTCTATCTGCGGCAATCCCTCCGGCAACAAGGCTTAT